>JAVQJG010013276.1:0-31259 GCA_036024015.1 Craterocephalus amniculus
CAGCTAAGTTTCCTCAACACTGCCACCTAGTGTTCTGGCGCCGACATTACCAAGCGTGCCCGAGCCTGGTTCAAGCACTGGCATGTGAACACAACTCAGGAGTAATCGATCCCGGGCACGGCACAGGCCCGAGCACGCCATGTGAAAAGCCCCTAAGTTAGCCTCAGCCAGTCTTTAATTTCACGTCTCCAACTTGTGCTTAACACCACTGCCTGATTTTTAACAAACACATCCAGATTTAAACATAACCCCTGTGCTGTTGTCGCTCCACTGGCTTCCAATTAATCTTTGAATAGATAGAACTTTTTCTGTCTGTGCTTTATGCCTTCTTTAATTCACTAATGGCCTGGCGCTGTCCTCCTTGTTGGGGATGTTAACTGTCCGGGATCATGGCTGGGTCCTTTGGGTCAGCTGCTGCTGGAGGTCCCAAGGTTGAGATAGAAGTAGTGGGGTGTCATTTTGCAGTTGCTGCTCCCAGACTGTGGATCCACCGGCCTCCTGGCATTTCCATCACCAGTGATCTTGTCTTTTTAAAATCAAAGCTGAAGACCCACTTAGTTAGGTTCAGTACAAACAACGGCAGCAATGTTTTTAACCAAATGTGTTTTTATGAATTGTTTGAATTATTTTATTAACTCTTCTATGACTTTACACTAAAGCACTTTTGATATCCTTTGGGTCATAGTAGGGGGCTGTACTAATAAAATTTTATTGATTTGACTGATATTCAACTACCATATGCTAACAGCTGCACCATCTTGGTTAAACTTTCCAAGTATCTGCATAGGCGTTTCGGATTTTGCCACTTTATTTGTACTTCCACTTGCCATTTTTTAAATCTCAGTTTCTCAACAAAGATCAGACATCATGGCTTCCCATATTTTTTTCTGCTCGGTTCGGAGTATTTTCCTTCATCTCTCTGTTGGCCTTTTGCCCTCCGTAGATATAGTGGAGACACTCCAATACATCAAGGTTAATGCTTCTCCCCTCACAGCGTCCTTAATGCTTCAGAGAGTGGGAAAGAGGCTAAGTAAAGAAGAGGACAGCTTGTTCACTTCTAAGTGGATGTCGGCTGATGGGTGAGCCGCTAAGAGAATCTGGGCTCTGCTGCTTCACCAGAGGTGCTTACATTGTGCCAGTGTATGTGAATGAATTGATTGTACTCTGTCATGGAGATTTGACTTTGGAGAAACCTAAGATTTTCGTGGAAAGCACTCATCTGCATGGCTGAGGTGATCTGAAGCGCACTATTGGCTGCCCCAGTATCATTAGGATTTCATCACTGAACAAGAAGCCTTTCAGGGAAACAAAAAGGCCCCAAACCCCAGACAATCAGGGAGAGATTGCATAATGCTCATTTGGCGGCCAGCTGGGGCATTTGGCTTCAATTGGGCCCCTCTTTAACCCAAAGAAAAAGAAAAATCAGCAAGGATTTGGGGCTAATCCGCTTAGCATGATGCTTTCTCTCCCCCTGCCGACTGGAAGACGAATGTGAGCTCAGGCGTTCGGACCCCCCCACAAGGCTAAGCCGACCTCCCCTTCAGCATATTTTAATTGTGAAATGGATAGTGACGGCTTCCTGGCGACTTGCTGGCCGAGCTTGCTTTTTCCATTCCCTCTTGGATTAGAGATCCTGCCCATGTTTCCAGCCAAGACGGCCATTGAAGACAGTGTGATTACAAACTGCTCAGTCATCCCCTGCCGCCTTCTGGCCCATCCACCACTCTTCCTGTGACACATTTTCCAACATTTTTCTTCTTTATGTTCAATCATGTAAAGACATCGCTGCATCTTTATCGAGAAAACCACCAAAGCTCATCTTTTAAACCCGAGGCTTCATCATTACAATCAAATGCTTTGGTTTTGCTCTATCTTACTGTTGCTTTTCACCTCCGTTCCTCCTAATTGTTCTCTCACTCTCCATCTGTCTGTGTCCGCTTGGTTTATAGCTGACTGGAAGATGTGAACTTTTCAATATAGCTGCTTTTTACCTCGCCTCCCACTCAGACACAATGAAGCCATGGTTCTCAGAAAGCTGTGAAAAGAGACAGACTAGTGCGTAGAAGATAAAGGAAGGAGGGAGAGAGAGGAAGATTTATCAAAAGGGTAGAGCTTCTAAGACCAAGTTAAGCAAAGCTGAGTGCAGAATATAATGCTAATAATTTGATGACCAGCCGATGAAGTGCTTTCTAAAGTGCTTCCACTCCCAGCTTGTTTTGGTTGGGCTGGTTTGAAACAGGCCTCAGACCGTAGTCTGGACCTTCTTGAGTGTTCACACTTTGGTGCCTAATTTTACACTTTTAACTCATCATTTTAAGCAGTTTCCATGGATAAAGTTGCATTTTTTTCATGGACTCTGGAGAAAGTTTGGTGGGGAACACATTAAGGGAACAAATAAGCTGCCAAAACATACTTCAACAGGAAGATTTAGGAAATCTTTTAATTGAATTAGAAACTCTCTGATTGAAAGACAACATATTTACAGCCCTTTAAAGTGATTCACCCGGTGGATAGAGTTAGCGTCAAAGTAGAAGCCATCGTAGAAAAACATGACATCATCCAAAAGCATAAAACAACATTATGTAGTGTCAGGATGGATTACACAGTAAAATGCTAACTTCTGCTTGTTTATCCGATGATGCTGGCTATTTTTTTTCCCTGTAAAAGCTCATTAAGGTCCATTAAGGGATGTACACAATGTAATCCTGACATACTGTCCATTACTGACTTCTGTGTAGAGATAAAGAGACAGAGAGGTGAAACAATGATTAAAACACACATTACAGATTCCTCACCATTACAGCCGTTCACATACAGAGTAATAAAGTAGTTTCATAACTTCCCATGATGTAAAGATGACATAATCTCAGCATTGAGGGAGCTCAAACTCAACAATACACCTCTATTTTAGCTTATTGCAAGTATTATAGTCAAAGGTTCAGGCCTGCGTGCGTGTGTGCTGAGTAAGTTTCCTGCCTCGCTACATCTGCAATGTATTATGATTTCAGTGCTTCACCTTGGTCCATAAATCTCTGCTTTTCCCACTATTCTCCAGTTTGTCTAGCCTCTAACCACTGAACAACTCCCACCTTCAATTGCCAAACCGAATCCTCTGATGACTCCTAAACATGCTGACAGGTGGCGGAGGTCGGGGGCTGTGGGGGCGTTGGAATAGGGTGAATAAATAGGTGAAAAAAAGACGATAATGTCTAACAAAAACAAGCTGCAAATGTGGAAGGAGTGCTGAGACAGCACACTGTGGAGAGATGAGAGATAGTGCACATAACTCCTCCGTATAATACGAGTTCAGGGTCCTGCTCAGAATCTGAGTGGTTTCTTTGTATCTGGACAAACATCTCAGATATTCCTGAAATCCATTTGTCCCTCTCCTCATCTCAAAACACAGTAAGCATCCAATGGGATAGCATACGATCTGCATGTTTGCATTTGCATAAAATTGTGATAATGCATTTTTGTTTGCACATAAAGAAATGTTTTACTTTTAAACCCGTTCCATTAATCGAGGAATATTGTCCGAATTTAATTTAGAGTTTGAACAAACATCCACTTTGACTGTTTTTAAGTCAGTTTTGTACAAAAATCGAGCGTATTAGTGACCGAGTGAAGCTAATGTTCACGTTTGCTAGCTGACTGTTAGCAAGCCTCGTAAAGAAATGAATAAGAATATTTAAGCTTCTTTAACAAACACTGACCCCTCTCTGCTCCTTGACTGCAATTTTTTCCAGCTAACCTTGCTGGTAGCTTTGTCCCTTCTAGGCACTGATGAGCAGAAATACGGCTGTAGCAGCTTTTTTAAATGAAAGAAACTACAGGAAACATGCTAAAATTCCTCTGCATTATCTGAAAAACCCTTAACAAATAACCTGCTTTCACCTTGACGCTTTCATTCTTATTCCTCTATTGAAACTTCCGCCATAAATATAAGTGATTTGGCAAAAAAAGAGTAAAAATCTATGTTTTCTAAACATGAGAATGTCTTTATTGTGTGAACCCACTCAGACATGCTGCACCAACCCGAAAACATCATTCAGTGTTTATTGACTTAGTACCAATCTACAACTTCTGCAGCAAGAAAAGTCCAGGAAGATGTTGAAAGAAAAAAGCTTGTCAAACATTAAAATGGACGACAACAAGGAGATGAACTAAACTGTAAAGTTTGAACCTTGAAATGTTTTTTTTCATAACACCATTGAGAATTAGAAATAACCTTCAAAGAGCTTTAAAGAGGAAAAATGAGATCAGATGATTAGATGTCTTTCACAGGAGGAATCACTGCAAACAGCGAACAGATGGATTAAAAAAAGAGAACAAAAAATCTTTATTCATACTTTGTGATGCTATAGAAGCACATTTCTCTTCGTGCTACCTCCATATGCACATGGGATCTCCTTGTGTCTGGGCGCATGCCAGCCTGCCCGGCTTGTCTCTTACATGACATCCTGCTTATCCCGGGTCTCTTGCTTGTGGTCCCACGTGCCAATCCCTTCACCTCGCAGTGACCCCCCGCAGCTCGCTTTTAGCCAGAGCCTAATCTAATCAGACACCCCGGGCATGTCAGAGAACAGCCCCCTCACCTTACACTCAGCCCAGACCCATCCAGCCTCCCTCATGGGTGCTCTCTGTCTGTCATGCCGTAAAAGAGCTCTTATGTCCAGGCCACAAGAGGCCTTTTCATTCCTAGTGAAGAGAGGAAGAGCAAAGGAGCAAATGGGAATGGCTCTAAGGTGAGAGGCAGGTTTTACAAGGTTTTTATTTGGTTGGGTAAAAACTTCTGGTTATGTGATGGGAACAGTGGGTAGAGACTAAACCAATCTCCAAACAACAGGCAGTTGGAAATTACTTTCTAGCATCAATAAAAAAAATTGTAGTGAGTGCTAAAAACATGTTAAATGAGGTCACATTCTGATGGCCTTGATGGGGCAGGAGACCCTCTATGCATCTTTTTTAGGTGTGCTCATTTTCAACAATATTTACAGATATTTTCACCATTGTAATGTGGGAAAAAAGCCTTTCCTAAACCTAACATTGCTTTTTAAACCAAATTGTTTATGTAGTAGCATGAACCGAGAATCTCTGGTAGAGAAACTGGGAGCTAGTAGACTGATAAAAGCGTTTTACATATTTATAGGTTTTTTATACCTCAAGACATTTTCTTGTTATCCTAAAATAAACAAAAATGTATTTTATTTAGATGGTAGCATCATTTCTTCATATGGATTTTCTTTTGTCGAGATGACAGATTTATCTCATTATATTGAGATAACTTTGATTTTGTCAAGGTATTGGGTTAATTATTACAAAAAACTACAATACACAAAACAGACTTTCTTTGTTATGGGGTTCAGGTAAACAATGACAAGGAGGCCCACTGAATAACACATGTAAGATTCCTCTTATAAAGTCTTCCCAGATAAGACGATGAACAGTGAAATTAGGTGCTAATGCACGTTTGCCCATCTCATTTTTAAGCTCACCTTGATCATCTTCCAGTTTTGGGAAAACAACGCTCAGTCTCATGATTACAATTACAGTGGGTGGTTACTTCGAGAAAAACTACATGAAAACAAGCTGCATTATCGAAAAATGAAGTTGAAATCTCCAGCATCAAAATGAGTAGTAGTCATCTCTAAAAGAAAAGGGGCACCAGGCTTCTGCAAACAGTCATGTATGTGGGCTTTTCATGATAATTTATTGTCTATTATAACTCCAAAAAAAATATTCTCATTTAAATTTTCAGTTTGGATTCCATCAATCATTAACTGCCTTCTGATTGATTAAAGAAAAAGTGAATTAATATTTTGGCCAGACTGAGGTAGTCTCAGTGATGACCTTATATCTTTATAAAACTTTGGATATAGTAAAATAGTGCGTGGTTGATTGGTAGTATATTTATTGAATTGATATTTTCAGGACATTGTGCTGAACTTTCAGATTCATCATTTTAGTGATGTCCTTTGGGAAACACTTTGAAAATGTTCAGGCTCAGGGTTTATTTATGTGTTATGTTTTGCCGTCCCCCACTGAATACTAGCTAAGCCACTGTGTATGGCTACTGTGTAAAAGCCGTGCTGTATGTGTGTGTGTTTGGGTATAAGTGTGTGTATACCTGAGTGGCTGAGCTGAGGTCAGGGTTTGTTGGAGCTATCTTTGAACGGTCCACCGGGAGCTGTGAGAGGCAGTTGAAGCAGAGTTCAGGGACAGAGTCAGACTGTCAGAACAGCCTCCGGCTTCCACGCTGAAATCAAAACCGCGCCTTCAGAGGCACATGAAGAAGACATCAGTGTGATCCTCTACCCCTATAGAAGATTTGGAAGAAAAAACACTTGAGTTAATCTTTTCAGTGAAGACGCATTCCCAGTGGAGGAAATTTAAGCGATAAATCAAACACCCAGGCTGGATAAGCAACAATGTGCCAGTCGGTTTCATCATGTTTAAATCCCAGGTGTGTGCGCATCAACATCAGCAGAAGTCAGTGAAAAACTTTTATTCTGTTTTGTTTGTTGATCATAAGCCTGCCCTGAATAATGTTTAATGAAATTAAAATTTTAGTCTGCAAGTAAATTAATAAAGAAAAAAACTTCCTTTGGTATTTTGTTAAAAAGCTGTGAACAACTCTCTGAAGTCTTTACATCCCTGGAGTTTTTATTTCCTTCTATATTTAAATTAGCCGATTGCATACTGATCGAATACATAATGCAGATGCTAACAAGCAACGCACTGGATTGTAACTTAATATTTAGAAATCCATACAGAATATTTTTATCTTAAAAAACTCATTAAAATGCATTTTTCCCTCTTCTTTACTATTATATTGTTTCCTGCAGAAACCAAAACATCCAACTAATGTTGTTTAATATCAAGCTTTGCTGACTCAATTACAGCCAGTGGTCTCTCTCTGGAAGTTTCATACCTTTATTTTATTGTATTCAATAACTAAATAAATAAAAAAAAGTCACTGCAATAAAAAAGTGGATTTAGCAATTTCCACAGAGGTATAGATAACAATAGTTTAATTTTAAGATTTGATATTTAAATATTTTTAAAATCCTTATAAAGGAGACATATACTTTATTCCTCATACCGATGCAATTTCTGAGGCTTTATGAAATTTCTGGAAGAGGCATAAAAACACATCGATACATTGATTCAGTGATCAGTGAGCCGACAGCATTTATCCAAACTGAAAACATGAAACCAACACAGTAATATTAAGATGTCATGTTGAACAGATGGTTCTTAAACTCATGAACCAAATAATATTCAGATATTTTAGTAGCTTTTTGTGATTGATATGAATGAATATGATTGCGTTGAATTATTGATCTCTGACTCCTCAACTGAACTTAATCTAAATCACTCAATGTCACCATAGATTACATTATCTTCGGCTGAATCAGTGTACAGGACATTATTGTAGTCAAACTTGTGACTTATTTAAGCTGAAAGTACCAGATTGCAACAGTATCCTCACAAGTCATGAGTTGTCCTAGTTGGGGTTATTTAAACAGAACCATAGAGAAGGGTGAAGTTTAACACCAGCCAGGGCACCATTTATTCGCTGTAAACCTTGTCACAGTTTCTCTGTTACATATCAGCTCAATAAACTCCATAAACTGTCAATGTTAATGCTTTTAATAGCTTTGGTAAGAGCTTTTGCTCCTCATGGTGCCACTTTGGCCAGAGTTTGTTAGATAATGCTGTAAGGAGACACTCAGTGGACAAATAGAAATGTGATATTCAAACAAAAAAAGAACAAGAAAGCACGAAATTAGATCACCCAGTAAGGATATAAAACATTATATGGCGTACTGGTACTACAATGTCAGATAATGCCAAAGATCAAGTGAATTTTAATTTTGCTGATGATAGTCTGCTATTAATCACAAAGCTGAAAGCAAGAGACACAACTTCCAAAGTAAAGACATAAAGATAAGGGTCTGGAAAAATCTACTCTGAACTGGTCATATCATGTCGAAAACAAATTTTTAGAACTGGGCTTAGGTTTATTTTTCTAGTTATTTGTCACTGACAATACCAAATGTAGGTTTTCAAGCGAAAAGATGTCTCCCGTTAAACAATGAATACAAATCTTCTCCTACAATGTTAATTGTAAACCTAACAAAACTCTCACTAAACGTCTCCAGATTTAGTATATAGTCATTCAAAAGTGTATGAGCTGCTTTATTTAGCCTGCATCGCATCTGAAATGGATTCATCCAAATCCCACCTGGATAAGACAGAGATATATAATATAATGATGAGAGTCCAGGGTATCCTGGCCAATCCTGAGGTTTAAGTTTCAGTTTTACACCTGATCCCTGCAAATTATCTCTGCAAATATTTGCACCAGGTTTGTCTCAAGCTTTTTTCCATACCGTCCGATCCTGGATAACGCATACTATACGAATAAAATCTGCATCTGCACTCTTATCAATGATTCATCAAAGAAATCCTGTCAACATGAATCATCCGTACACCCTATACGTTTCTAATATTGTTTTTCCTTAACCCAGATATTTCCCATGACTTCATTAAAGTTTCATCTAGTCCTCCCAGGCCACTCTGCTGGTATCACACAGGAGGAGTTGCTCAAAAAATCTCCAGCCACAGTGAAAGCTGACCTGTGGAAGAGACTGGAAACAGTTATGGGGTGGCTTAAGTAACAGATTTTCTCTTATCTCCCCAGAGGTCTGTGAAGTATGAGGGAGAAAAGATTTGGCTGCACTTCTACCGCCAGTTTCCAAGCTCGAGTATTTAAGAGCTTAAAGCGACATTGTGTGGGGCGACTGTGTTGGTTTTAGATCGCACTTTGATTCAAATCACTTTGGGACTCTTGAGATGTTTTAGTCGCAGCTAATGGCACAATTCAATTTGCTGGTTGTCAGAAGGGAGTGAATACCATACTCTGAGAGCTGTAATTAGGAGGAGTTGCTGACACTCAACTCCTCTGCTCTTGATCTGCTCACGCTGAAACACTTTGCCCACACGTCCTCATTGTGAAGGGGCTTCGGGCTGGATTGAATATGACAATGATGTTGATTGAAGCGTTCCAGTTGCTGTTGGTGGTTGTTCGTTCTCACTCTGAGTTAAAGAATGCGAGGAAACGGCTTTTTAATGAATTCAGGGTGTTGTTCACCCACCGAGGTACTCTGACAACAGCAGCCAAATGAGGAGAAGGACCAGTTTGATTAGCTGCCACTTCAGTCGCTCGAGACTGTGCGACAGGTGTGATCGAAGGATCCTGTACAGAAAAACAAGGTGGATCAAAAAACATGAACTTAACACCACTGTTATTAAGCCGTTCAGAAGCAAGTTTATTTTGTAAATCAGTTACTTTATTAGGTCCACCTTCCTAGTAGCAGAATGGATCCCTTCTTTTCTTCAGAACTGTCTTATTTCTTTTCATAGACTCAACGTGGTGATGGAAACGTTCCTCAGAGGTTCTGCTCCATGTTAACATGACAGCATCACACAGTTGCTGCATTCATGATGAGAATCTCCCGTTCCACCACATCCCAAAGCTGGAATACTGGAACAAGTGCTTATTGGACTTCCTGTTGCATTTCTATCTTCTCCAACCAATCAGACAACTGCTGCTCGCTGGATATTTTCTCTTCTTCACACCATTTTCTGGAAACCTTAGACATAAAGTAGTCCTGTGTGAAAATCTCAGCAGTTTCGGAAGTACTCAGATGAACAACCATGCTCCTCTCAAGGTCACATAAATCTCCTTTCTTCCTCATTCCGATGCTGAGATTGGACTCAACCAGTAATCTCCATCATGTCTGCATGACTAAATGCATTAAGTCTCTGGCTGATTAGATATCAAGTGTACCTAATAAAGAGGCCAGGTAGAACATTGCCATGAGCAACCAAGTAGATTTACCCAAGTTCAAACTGAAGGTGTCTGTTTTTTTTTTTACTCTTTAATTGCAGTGGGAGAGATCTAGCAGTATGATGATATATATATTATTTACTTCTCTTTAATTATTTGACAAAGATTTGGGTATGAAAAAAAAAACTAAAACACAGGAGTTCAGTAAAGTGCAATAAAAAACAGGATGAATAAATTATTAATCTTCAACTCCAATGAAGAGGTGGTATACAGGATAAAAGCAAATATTCCCTTATTCTCTCTCCAATTTTCTTTTGATTAAAACTTGGAAGTTATTCTCCTGGTTTAACAGTTTCCATGGGCCCAACTTCTAATTTTGCCCTTGTCACTTCTAATATTTACAATAAAGCAGAGGATGGAAATATGCAGTGACATGTTTAAGAGGGGTTTCATAGATATCTAGACAGCTGGACATGCTCCAGCACCCCAGTGACCTTGACTAGGATTAAGATTGAAGGATGAATGGACTATTTCCAGTTTTAACGAAATAGTATTAAAAGAACTGACAATAGCTGAGGAAACAAAAAGGGAAATGTCAGATTGTGGCTTACCGTTGATAATGCACGCTAAAGCTTCTTTCCCACTGGTTTTAAAATACATTACAGGTCGAAAAATCAGCCAAATGCAGGGAAAATAAATAGTATGCCAAATTCTGACATGTAAAAAAAGGAAATCACAATAAACTGTCTCCACTTTTATTTTCTGACCTACAACCTGTGCAATAACAACCAAATCTGTCTGATCATATGTAACGAATAAATTACACCAACAATAAGCTAGTCTTTCTTTTGAAGATGGTTTGAGTAAACAATAGATTGGTAAAGTACAGTAAGAGGTACTAAGATTTAAACACTGCAAGGCATGATTAAATTAAATTAATCAGGTTAACTGCCAGCAGATCAGTGACATGGCTGGGTATAAAAGGATCTTAGAGATTCATTTAGATGTAAAGCCGGGCAAAGATTTATCACTCTATACAAAACTCGTTCTTCAAATTTCTGAGTGGTTTTTGTACATAATGTGTTTTTGCATGAAATTGCAAAGCCTTTCAATATTCCATCCTCTGCAGTACATAACATCATCAAAAGATTCAGAGAATTCGGAGACGTCTCTGTGTGCAGTGGACATGGCTGAAAATGATTAATGTATGGCTGAGATCTTTGCACAATCAGGCAGCACAGCTTTAAAACAGGGCTTATTTAAAATGGACTGAGGCAAAGTGGAAAAACTGCTCTGTGCTCCATTTATTAAAATTTTTGAATTCTTTTTTTAAATTTTGGATACGGCATCCTCTGGACTTAAACAGAGAGGAACCACCAGACTTTTTTTATCAGCACTCAGTTTAAAGGCCTGCTTCGTAAACGGTTTGGGCTAAACTAGCGCCTGTCAACGTTTATGGAGAACTACCCAAATTCCCAACCAGGCAGACGTTGTCTTTTCTAACTAACCAAAGTTCAACTTGTGTGAGTTTTTAAACTCAAGGAAAAAAAGTATAAACAAGGAGCAGGTGTGGCAACAAATGATAAAACACCGGCTATGACAGAACAGGAAGTAACTTTAAAGAAAGGGTAGGAGACGTTTTCCAGCAGCATTTTTTACTGTATTGCAGCCAGTTAATGAAAAACTCTAAGAGAAAATAAAAAATATTTTAGTCACCCATGGAACGAACAGGACTGAAAGAACACCATGTAATCATCTATGGGCCCAAATTGGATGGTGCTGTGTCTACCATACTCATCCACCATCTGCCCCTCCCCATGTTTCTTATATGGTGCTCTGCTTTGGAGGCGTAGCTTCATGGAAAGTCTGAAGAAAGGGGGTTAAACTTTTGAGTTGTCTATTTTCAAAATGTAGCTTTCTCAGACTGTTTTTCTTGGATCTCTTATATTATCTTAACTGAACGCATGAATGTCCTCAATTCTTAGGAAATAGGGCAGGAGGCAAGACTAACCACAATATTACCTAAACCAGAACATGAAATCATCACATGCAAAGTACAAATTATAAAACATTGACACCATGACCGTAGTTTAGGAAACCGAAGCTCAAAACCAATAACAGACTGAAGAAATGGAAATGGAAAATCTAACGAGAACCAAACTAAACCAACACAGCAAATCTGAGGTCTCAGAATCTCTTAGGAAATAATAACTGCCAAAATTAAGCAATTTGGTCATTTCAAATGTTATAAAGCCAAAAAGGTAACATGCTGATAACGTAATTAAGTTTTTGAGGAAATGATATGATTACATATTACTGTAAAATGTAATACATTATTACATTATCGGCTATTACTTTTTGAAAGCATTATTAATTCTTGGACAGTAATGTAATAGTTCATTTCATTATTGGTTTTTATTACATTATCTGTTGCTACAATTCAAAACCCACAAATACTAACAACACGTATAGACCATGAATAAAACCCCATTAATGACAACAATAATGACTCTAAAGAAACATCTGCTCTCATCCAGACAACATATTTTTTAGGGAAGACCTTACATACTTCATACTGCATCTGGGCTTAGATAGAAGCCTGTCCTACAAAATAAAAAACAAAAAAAAGACCCTTTCCTGTTGAGTTGTATTCTTCATGAAACTTGACATTGTCTGACTTCAGACTTTCTATTTTCTTTAGGGAATGAAAATTTATGAGGTGTGGGAATTATTGCACTCTGTTTCAGTTATGGTTGACACAGTAAACCTACTACTGTGTAACTTGGTTTTCATATAAAGCAAATAGTAACACATGATCTTATAAAATGCTATTTTTCATCTCAGTTGGTTCATTCGATGCCACAACCACCGGAGTGTTGATTAGTGGGGAGCAGGGTTGCTACAACCAACCGATGTCTTCTCATCAGCCCCCTACTAGTTAAGGGATTTTATTTATGGGGGATGACTTACCTGTCAGGAAACACGCGCTAGTCCTCAACTGCACAGACAAGTACATCTGTTCATTCACGGGGGGATTGGCCTCCCGACACACACACACGTTCACAGGTGGTCCTGACAGCCTATTTCCCTAGAGATGCAGAGAGCAACATTAATTGGTTTATTTACAGTCAGCTGTGCTGGGGAGCAGTGGGATCTGTGTTTGACTGTTGGGGTTAACAACTGCAATCTGAAGCCATCATTGGTTTAGAGAGCTCACGGGGCGACAGTTGTCTCCAGCAATCAGCCACACAGAGGTGAGGTGATTTAATAACTAGCACAACATGTCATGTTTAATAGAGGATGCTGTTAAATAAATCAACTGTAAGTATGTACTTAAATTAATGGGGATGAAAGGCACATATTGCACTTCAACTAGGTCTTGTAAATCTGTTGTATAGTTCCCTTATGGTCTTACAACACCGGCTTTATTCATGTGACAATCCATGTTATCAGTCCAGCTGACTCCACTGTGTGGTTCGTCTTCAGGTTTGGCCTCATCAGAAGCTGCATACCCCGGGAATAGATTATTAGGAAAAACATACAGGATTGCTTCAAGGCTCAAGTCCCGAGACAGTATATGTGCAGCTTGTGTTGGTTTTTTTAAAATGCTATAAATGAGATTTGGGAGCAGTGATACACCTAGATAACAGTTTAGTTTTTCATTAGAACTGATCATTAAAAATGCCTAAAACGTGATTATTCAATAAAACAACGACCTTTGGCTTAGGTCGTACGCTGGATTAACTGAAAGGATCAGGATGATATGTTCAAGATCCAACAAGCAGGTGTTGCCTCATCGGACAGTTTACTGTGTGTATCTTTGTCTGTTTGTTTAGTCTCCAGCACATCACACTGTTGTTCATGTAAAAACATCACAAACCACACTGCAGGCGTCGACACAGTCGGGGACAAAAGCAATGCCTGTGATGTTATTTCCAACAAACATGTACTTCTCTGCTACGCAACTAAGATCTACAACCAAGACCTTTTGGGAAATGGATGACATTTTATTGTGAAAGCACTTTGTGTCACTAGATGTTTTAATGTTTTATATAAAGCACTTTAATTTGTCTGGTACATGCAATGTGCTGCATTGCCCCACCTTGCCCTGCCTATGGACGTGGTTCAACATACTGTCTAGTCTGCCGTGTACCCAACAGAAGAATAAGAGGAGGCAATTGGCAGCGCTTGAAGTATTGTCTGAACAAACTGATGGCAAAAAGAGAAAAGAAATCATTAGAAGCTGGAGAAAGCACAGTAATCACAACAATGGCAGGTACTCCTGGCAAGCAGTGCTATTCTATCCAAAACAATCACTAAGACGTTAATAAAAACAGGTGTTTTGTCTTTTTCTGGTTTGAGCCAAAAGACTGTAACTGTTTTATGAAAACATTTTATTAAACCTTTCCCCCGCTTACTTAGTGATACCAGCTACCTGTGTTGAAGCACGCATTGATTTAGCACTGCACTACCTCTGGCTGTAGGGTGGCTGTAGCCCAGGAGGAAGAGCAGTCGTCTACCAACCGGAAAGTCGGTGGATCAATTTCAGGCTAACATCGCAAAATGTCCTTGGGCAAGACACCGAACCCCATGTTGCCTCTGATGTGTCTATTTTGTTGTGAATGTAGATGATTGTATTGCACTGACTATATAACAATGGAAGTCTTGTTAGAAAAAATCTTATTGTACAGTGCAAATTGTCCATATTGTTATTGCTTGTTGTGTGTTAGATAGTATTTGTAATGTTAAGTAAAAAAAGGCTGTTTTGAACTGGCAGAAAACATAAGGGGAAGTAGGGGACATTTTTGGTCTAGTTGTCATTCAGTAATCTTATAAACCAAAAAATCTATGCATTTTAAGTAGCAATGGAAATGTACACCTCATTTAGTAAAATCTGCCCCCTTGTGGTGATATTTATTTACAAAACCCTCCTTTAACCGGTGAAACTACACCTACAGAGTCGCTCATTCGTCTCTTTTCTATGTCAACGTGCAGATATGGTAAACCCTAACTGGTTGTGGGAGAGCAGATTGTGGTGTAGTGTTCGTCTGTTCCTGCACTTTGTCTGTAATTTTACCCCAGACAGGACCCACTGATGGAATTCACTTAACCTCCCTGCCAGGCTCTGAACACATCAGCTCCCTACATTCCTCTCTAACAACCTCACTTTCTTCCCCCTACATCCCATCCTGCCCTGCGATAACCCTCTGACTTTCAGCTCCGCTTTTACTCGTCTGGAAGTTTTTGATCTCTCCCGCTACGGTTTGACTTGCTTTATACAGCTCTCATAGTGGTTACATCTTCTCCATCAGGTGATATCACATTTGATTTTGTGCCAGCAACTCTCTTATCTTATTACTTCACACATCAGAAAAGCTCACTGTCTGCAGATTCAGGCATTATATTTTTGCTCATCCAATGAGGCGAGTGTGCTTTTAAATGCAATTACCCAAATGAGATGTCCACCTACGTTCCTGCTGCAGCACATTTAGGCAAGGACAAGCAAACGAGGACGATATTTAAATGTAAATGAACATCTCGTGAAGATTTCCCAGAACAATGTGAGACACAGGCGGTAAAACCAGTTTTCCCACCTTGAAACGCTTTCTGTGTAATTGAAAGTTGGTCGGCGGTTGAGTCAGACTGGAAGCAGCTGGGGGATGTCAGCACCACAGACAGCTCCTCAATTAGACATCACCGGTGGTGGTGGTGGAGAGAACAATAGTCTTCTTTCAGCCCAGACACTTTGAGTTAAATTAGTAGGATGCGCTGAGGTGGCTGCATTACACTTCTACACCTGGAGCGGTTGGTTAGCTGCTGGGCATGCGACAAAAACAAAACCCTTCAGAAAACAGTTGTGATTATCTCTTTATTTCAGGACTTCATTCAAAAAACGCAATAAATAGAACAAGGACATGGGCGAAAAAGGAGATAAAATTTGGACAAAGGCATTTTATTTGTGGTCCATTTCCCTCTCCTGCATCTTCTGCATCTTCTATTTGCATCATGATAAAACCTGTTTTTTTGTTTGCTTACCACTTCGAGATGCATCAATACACCGACCCAGTGATCAACGTTAGCATCAATCCAAAAGGCACTGATACAGTGATCACTAGTAAGCATGTGGTAATGCTTCATATTAATAGCTGCTTCCTGAATCGAAATCTTCTCTTGTCAGAAGTTGTGACATCTTGGAACATCAAATCATTACCCACGGAAACATTATTTTGCTTTGTGATCCAACTTGTGATTTACACTCCTACAACTCAGTTGTATCTATTGTTTGCTATTGATTACATCCATCCACACTTGGAAGCTCATGTTGTTGCTTCGTATGCAGCAATGAAACATCCATAATCATTGTCCTGACCATGTAATCTTACAGAAGATAGTACCTATTTATACAATACTTCCTGAGATGTGTTTTTCAGGTTGAACAATGTTGGAAGTAAATATACATCAGTGGTAATACTGTGGAAAATAAGAACAGCAATGAAAAGCATGTGCCTCATTGTATACAATACTGATACACTGATACAACATTGTATCATGCTGTGTGGCGAAACAGTCTGGAGCAAGAGATAAAGCAAAGTACAAACAACAATATATATTTAAAAAGTGGTATGAAAATTTATTTTTCACACGGTGTATGGAAGTTGAGAGATAGAAATAGCAATATGTAAGACCATTATAAGTTATATGGATATTTATTTTATTTATATTATATGGTTTGTTTTTCTGGCTGTTGTATTTATTAATATGGATATTTAGGTAGTACTGTATTTATTAATTCTGATGATTATGGATATAATGTAGTAAATAGATGAGTAGGAAGTGGTGGGAATTCTACAAGAAAGGGTGTACGAAAGAAGTCTGAGGTGTTCACCCAGACTCCAAACACCCCAGATATTATTCTAAATCAGGATGTATATGTCTTTATTACCCTCGTGTTCTCCTTCTTTCTCTGCATGATCACCAAACCAGTGTCCTTTCATGAAACGGTCTCAAGAACTCAGTATTCATAAAGAACCAAAACAAAACAAATTTAAAAAGGTGAAATGTTTGTCAGATTTTGACTAATTAAGCATCCGACTTGCATCCTGTCTCTCTGGTCGAATAATGACTCTTGTCTCACCTTTTGCTCTGAGTCTTTTTCTCTTTCTTTTCCTCACTTATGCTTGTAATGTTCTCTTGTGTTTTTTTTTTTGTTTTGTTTTTTATGAATTGTCCTTAGTGTGTGTTCCAAACGACCAGTGTGTTGATTCCCAGTTGCTAAGCGTGTGAAAAATGATGGATCTGGAAAAAAAGGTTGCAAAATGTAGTTTCTGTTAAAGTCCCACAGTGTGGTATGCTGCAACATTCACACAGACTAACTCAGCACCTTAGCCAGCACCAAATACACATCACTGTACATTATGGTCATTTCTCTTTCTTTTTATTCTGTTACATTTGTTGCAAGCAGCATTCAATTTAACAGGATGTCTCACATCCTTCATAAAAACCATGGCCATGGCTTCTCTCGCCTGACATACAGAGACTGATTTCACCTCGATAAAGACACTCACACACAAATAATAGACTGGAGGAGACAACAGCGGCTTCAAATAGTTTTATAATATTTTAGCCAATAAAATAAATATATTTACATCAGTGTGTTCTTAGTCATTTTAACTCATTACACCAGCCAGTAGTTATTTAGTTATATAAACTGTGTGTGGTCTATCGGAGGAGAGGTTACGTATTTCCATCACAGGATTTCCTGAGAAAGGAAATCTAATATTCAGCATATTTAAGTTTGAAATGAGAAAGAAAAAAAACACCTTTCTTAATAGTTTGAATCTGACTATTTTGGCAATGTGACATTTGAGATGAGAGAAAACAATGCAGAGTCACAGAGAAAGTAGAAGAATCTGTCTTAGCCAGTCATGGGCATACACATTTACTTCCCTTGGATCCTGTTTCTCTTCTTTTACCAGTTGAGTACAGTAGAGTGAGAAAAAGTATCAATTTTAAAATGTACCCAAAATGTAGCATAAATATGTGTCCAAGCACATTTCTTTTGTCCTCTGTTCCTTTAACAGTGGTGGGACCATGTTCATTTTCCCTTGACATAAATTTCCTGAAGCATGTATTATCCGGAGACATGGGGTCCCTTCATTGTTATGCTGATGACACACACTTATACCTGCATGTTGGAGCCTTTTTGCACGCTGAGTTCACTGAAAGATTGATGCAGCCTGAAAAACTGAATGTCACAATGTTTTCTGCTGGTTAATTCAGGCAAAAACACAGTGACAATGTAATTGGTTCACAGTGCAAACCAAAACAAGCCCTGCCATCTGCTGAGTCCCTGCTGAAACGTGATAAAACCCTCTGCAAGGAATCTGGCTGGGTCATCGTTTAAAGTTTCAGCGGCACTTCACAAATCGTAGGTGGTTATGTTTTCCTGAAAAATGGTGTATTATGTCTTCCAGAGAGCATTTCACATGCGTTCCCCTCCACAGATCCAATAATCAACTTCAGATGGTGCAGAGCAGACTCAGCAGGCTCTTAATTGACCACATCAGTCTTTTCTAAGCCTCCATGCATTGGCTCAGTATGCTTTAGAATTAAACATAACATTTTTCTATTGACTTTTAATGCTCCTCGTGGGCTCCTAGAGTGCAATAAATCTGACCCTGATGGTTTGGAATGAGCAGCTTGAGGAAAATCAGGTCAAGAATCAGCCAACCGCCAATAAGTTTCGCCTTATCAGAGAGCCTTTTCTAAATGCACCTAATTTATTTACCCACTTTTATTTCTTGTTTAGATGTGCCTGTTGGTTTTATTATGTCCTTTCTGCCATCTTTTTTTTCCCATGTGAGATTTTTATGAATAGGGCTTCACAAATAAATATCCTAACTACACATGTGAATGCATTCCAGGGTCATATGGCCTGCTTAAACAGAGAGGGATCTACTTTTAACAAAGGTCTGCTGTCAGTCTGAATCACCACTCTGTGTGCTGGGATTGAGCTTTATTATCCATATTCATTATCTAACACTAACCTTTGGTGCCAGTGTGTTAGCCACCTAACAAGCTGTCACATCTTTCCCATGCCTAATCTTACCCATATTTTAATAAGATTCAAATAACTGCCAGAGAGATATTCTCATATTTTCCAAAGGCCGGGGTTTTAGAAAGGAAATCAATCTCACATGAGGAAAATACTGTTACATCAGAGCCTTTTATGTTAAGATAAGTGACATAAGACTTTGCTTTTTCTTCTTATTCAAACGTCCCTTGACATGCAGATAATCCTAGCCTTACCAGTCTCAATCCTCTACTATGACTGTCTCCTCCACCATTTTCCACATGAACTGGCTTATTTGAGCTGAACAGCCTCTGCCACCTCAAGCACCCCTGCTAGCTTTGGGTCGAATCCTTCCACCGCTGTTTTAATGGCATCTCCTTTCCCTGCATGTGAAGATATTAATAGTCAGGGTTAGACGACTGCACACAGACCTGCACAATCTTTTCCTTACTGAGGGCAGGATGCTCCAGTAAAGCCGAGATTGCTTTATGGGGCTGTAAACTCATTCTAGACGTTTAGGAGACATCTTTGTTGCCTTTTATTTATTAAGAGGTGGTTGTCCTTCACAGTGATGTATGCTAGCTTTATAGCCTCCGAGGGGTGTACTTTTGCAATATCTAGGTACCAAATGAAAGATGTCAGATGATGGTTCATAAAAACTTGAGACAAACCAAATTACTGTAAATCACCTTTCTTGGAACGATTGATTGATTTCCTGAAGACATGTTTTATCAGTTGGTGTGGGTTTTAACCTCAATGATTTTTAGTACTCCTGAGCAGGAGATACTGTTTACACCCTGTGTGTGGGATGAGAGGGTGACACATGATTAGAAGATGTGAGGACTCTGAAGTGTGCTCACACGGCCCCTTGAGGAACCACTTGCTCTGGTTAGCAGTCCACTTACTGAAAGCAGCGTCTGTCTTACTCTCTCCTTTTTCTTGACTGTCCAGGGAAGGAATCAGGCTGAAGTGCATTCAGAGTGTGAAAAGAGTTGGGCTGTTTGTGTTCTGCTTGTGTCAGCTACAACTGTTGTAGAGTCCGTGTAACATTTCGGGCTTGTTGTTGGTGTAGACTCGCCATCATCCAGGTCATAGGAACCCTAAAAGCTCGAAATAATGACAAGTGGGTCTTTTATTCTTGGTTCTTTAAGCATTTTGATTAAGAGGTGAAATTTCTTCAAGAGCTAAGAAAAGATGCTCAATTAAGCTCTTCGAATCAGGCCCTTTTTTCGTAAAAATGTAATATTCTGCTGTGTTTATAGCATAGTGTTCACATTAGTGTAGTATTGTGGGGAACTATGGATCACTGTGTTTTGTATCCTAAGAATAAACAATAAGGCTCTATAGACTGGTCATGTTTCGGTCATTCTTCTTATGCTACAGTACTACAATAGACAAGAATTATACCAAGCACAGCCACTGCAGTTCACAGTTTGTGCCATAAGATGTCACTACCTCCTCCATGACTGTCCTTTAAAAGGTTCAGATCTGTTTCTGTTCACAAAAAGCGGAACTTATAAGTTATAAGAAGGTTTCATTTATCATTCTACCATCTAGTTTGTAGATGTGTTTTGAACAAAATTTAATTTTGTCTGACTTATTATATTTTCTTGAGATTTACAAATGACCTTTATTAATATAGTTGGGAAGTTATGAAGATGAGTACAGATTACTTTTTTAACTGTCCAGTTTTAGAATTAATATGTAACTTTTGTGTACCTAAAGTGGGTTTTGTAATAATAATAATAATAACAATCGTAATAATAAAGAGAAAAAGGTATATTGTAAAAAATAACCAAAGATAAGACAATATATCCAAGTGAAACTGCTGTATTTAGGAACACACGCAGATAAACCTGTGAGGATGTGCAGGAGGACTCGGCTACACGACGACGCAGAGACTGTGTCACCGTGCTGAATATACGTAGTGGAGACGTTCAGGAAGGAGTGACCATGCAGAGTGATCATGCAGATGCACCTCACTAGAACAGAGGCCAGAGGCAGGCCAGAGGTCCCGAGACCCAGGCCACCAGCCCCCCCAAGGGCACCAGACACCGGCCCCCCACCACAGAGACGACCACGCACCCGCCCAGGAAGGCAGCAGCAGGAGAATAAAGCTATTTTATTAATTGCAGTCAACATGCATTATTACATAATCTGTCTGCAGCTGAATACATCTGTGACAGATCTCAGACAGGTGCAAACAGCCAAACTAGTCTGTTCTTTCAGAAGTGCTTGTGGGTGTCTTCCTTTAAATAGAGCCCGCTCCTCACCCGCCCATCAACCTCCGACATAATCACACAACAGCTCAGAAATAGAACTGAGAGGTGGGAGATCAAACTATCACCTCTTAATTGTACCCCGAGTCTTAAAGATGCTGAGAGCCTATTAGCACACAAAGTTGTGTGTTGTGTGCTGTGTACTGCTCCTGAAACATGCATCAGTATAATGCAGCTGGGAAATGAGTCATAAGTTAGACAAGTGGAAGAAGCACCACTCTGGTATCCACCTGTGCTGGGACTCTCGTAAATAGATCCAAACTGTAAGGTGTTGTAGGCACCGATAAAGAAAGTTTTCCTTCTTTTGGAGACGAAAGAGAAAACTGAAGTTAAAATAAGCTTGTTGAAAAACAGATTTCTTTTTGTTTTAACTATTCTAGCCTATTTATTTTTTAACAAACATCATGTTTGCATCATTTTTTAGCCTTAATATCTGTGAAGAGGTTGGACAGATGTTTTCTATTTTCTGTTTTCCTGAATATGAGGTTTATGATGTCAGGTGCGAGCCACAAAATGAATATTGACGTTGTCATGTAGAAATCAAGAGTCCCTTTTCCCCAGAAGGGAAAGTGGATGTTGTTTTTCTCCGGTGGTGAGGACTTCTGAGGGAGCCAGGAGAGAAAGGAGAGAATGTGAAATTCCCAAATCTGTTGGAGCGCTCCATCAAAGTGCCAATGCATTGATTTTGACCACAGATTTTTTCCGCCTGCATGCCCTACCCCAAAACACTGCTCTCAAGACCAGGGTCTAGTGGGAGCCCGGCCTTGCCCCTCAATCCTGTTCAGCTCCTATGGGACTCTTGGAGGAAAGAGTGGAGGCCAGTGACCAGCATGGTGTACCTAAATCGACACAGGATGGTAGGTATTGGGAGGGGTAAGATGTGGAGATGGTAAATGGCGGTGATCAGGAGGAGAAGGTGGGAAGAGGACAAGTAGAAGAGGGGGGCATCCGGCTTGTTGAGGTGCGTTGCACTGTCCTCCGGAGGGAAGGCAGGGGTCTGAAATCAATGTGCTGTTAAGTGCAGCTTAGCTGCGGGATACTCTCTAACATTTTCCATGCACCAGTGAATCATGGGCCTGCCTACTTGCTGCAGACGCCATCTGAGGGCACCATCATGAGGCCTTCTGCACCTCCAGATCATATCACCTCCACGCTCTCTGCCAACACTCAACGCCTTTCTCCAAGCAGTTGTGGCCCTGCTAACTTGAGACTCATGTCACACCATGGGTCTCGCTCCAACAGACCCGTGAGCATTACATCGGCATAGTCCACCCACCCAACCCATCCACTGCTGGTGAACACAATCCAGAGGAAGTGGTGAACTAAATTAAATATTTGTGTTGTGTGTGTATATATAAACACCTGGGGCGGGCTGAAAGAAAAGCCGTTGTCAGCATCCTCATGTTGTTTGTGACCTCCAATTACTAGTGCCAATTTTATGTGCTTGTTATGCATAGTTCAGAAAATCACATGCCATTAACTGATGCCAGAAAGTTCCAATATATGTAATTAGATTGGAGTAAACAAATATAGTAGGCATGATTCCTGGTCTACTGTGGGCCTGTGTGTTCATGGAGTCATCAGATGTGTGCATCATTTCAGATACAATTATAACAACTGGCTCTGACTCATGTAGACTAATGACATTAACCTCAAGATATCTAAATACCAAATCTTAGAAAAACCAAAGTGATTAACAAGATCATGAGTGAATGCATCACAAACAACAAAGTGTCCGCATGAGACTCAAAGTGTCCCTGAGGAACCATTCTACATAATTCTAACTGGCTTGATGATCATTTAACAGAGGTGACATTTATCAACATATCAAAAGAGAATATATAGTGTGAAGAGGAAACATAATTGCTACTGTCTCAGTCCTGCCTGACGTTACTTTTTAAAAGGGCGTATAAAAAAGAATCTTGACCCAGACATACGTCTGCCCGTGGCTGCATTTAGTCAGTGAGAGCAGTAATAGAGTCTGACTGAAGGTGAGGAAACGGCCTCAGGCCTTCATCTGTGTTTAGATGTCAGCCCTCCTTGGGTACAATATCTCTACAGCCTCCCTGGCCCGCTTTACATGAACTCTCGACATGGTAACCAGAGGACTGCCCGAGGGAAGGGCACGCACATGTGACGATTCTTGCACACACAAGAAGCAAGAAAGAGAGAAGTTTTACAAATACACACTAAAGTCTATGCCTTATAAATCATTGGTTTGTCCTCCCAGGCCTTTTGTACTGCGGACACCAGAACAAAACTCGGTCGATTACTGAGATTGTAGCAAGCTATGTTAACAACACTAGAGCTCAGTTGTCAATTCTTCAGGTCTTATCCCAACGCGCATATCTCCTTTAAGTTACATGGGCTGGATTTCTGGAAGCATGCTGTCAAGGTGTCTATTGATTACTGTACTTCTTGCATGAATGGCTGAGAAAGATACAATCTATTGACTTGTTGCTAGGTTTTTTTGAGTTGTGGGGCTCTCTTAAGAATCACCTGTTATTAATCTGTAAACTATTGGATAATTCAAAACAGAATATTTGGAGAGTTTCAACAAAACTGAGATGCATACAGGTAGTTGTTTAAAAAGAAAAAGTAGACATCTCTGTCAGCGTTTATCCTATTACCTTTACAGGGAATATAAGAATGGAAGGTTTTAGTCCATGGGTAATGACGGCGGAGATCAAATCTACAAAGCCTCATGTCACTTTTGGTTATCCATGTAAACAGGATGGTAGTATTGAAAACAGGGGCAGCACACTGTGCTGGATCAACGCTATGATGTAAGTCTTTTACTCCAGATGTTTGGTGCCTAAACATTGTGAGCTGCCATCAGGGAAATGTCTAATCTGTCCTGGATACATTGTGAAGCACTGTAAACGATAAAGCCGGAGACTTGCTATATTTTCAACAGAAGTTTGAGAGTTATTTGACCGAGAGCCACAAAACTGGTATTTCCAAAGACGCATCTTTACTTCATTGTCACAGTTAATCCGCACATCTGCAGTTCTTTTTCCCAGCGATGCTGGCAGCTAGGCTTGTCCAGTTAGAATCTTGACAGCTGTTTGCCACATCACAACAAATTATCAACCGGGGCCAAGACACCAAAAGTAGAAGAAAAACATCATCAGATGCTCTGATACACAACTTGCTGACAAGCACAAGTGAAAACATTTTTATTCTCCAAGCCCGAACCCCCCTCCTCACCACCACCCCTCACCCAAGAGCCTTTTTTCTTACAGCTTTCCTGAGAGGCCGGGGCAATCAAGCACTCTACCTTGTTAGGAGGTGTTAATTGGAGTTAGTCAGACTCCTCACTTTGTCAAGGAGTCTGACAACGGAATTAATTAGATATCCAGTATGCAAATCAATTCAAATTGGGGTCCTCATAGGGGGAGCATATAAATTATTTTTACTGAAGAAAAGCAGGTGGCTAGGGCATGAGCTAAGGAGTTTCTGGGTGAATATTATGACTTCCCTTTTCATAGATCTTTAGTTTCACCGTTGTACTTTCAGATGTACAGTATAAATAGAGGTGTTGATTTGAACAGTGCCTTTAGATGGATGGCTACGGGACCACTTTACTTTTAGGCAGCGCTCATATTTTCAAATATATATCGTCCACATGCATTACTTAGGTAGATTATTAAATGTGTGAAAACACCATGGCAACAACAGAAGGAGGAGTGGGACTGCTGTGTGCTCTTTTGTGTGCTTTTTAAGTAATGGAATCAGGTCATGTAAAGACTTGTCAGTTTCATATTAAAATACACTTTTCTTTACTAAATTTGCTTTTTTTTTGTTCCATGAAAAGGAAGAAGAAAGAAAATATGCATTTCTCTCCAATTTTATCTTGAAGCGAACTGCAGAGTACAAAAATGAATATAAAGCAGAAATGTTTGAGTCTAATATACAATTTATGAGGAAAGCTGTCCAGCTGCAGTCACATTGTCTCAAGAACCTGATAAATTTCACATCCTGTGTAAAGATTTAATGACGCTGTCTTTTGTTTGTGTTAAAACATTTCCCCTTTCTTAATCAGGATGATTATTCTATTCATTTCTTTCTGATATGGTGGAAGAAGTATCTCAAGGCCATAATGGCTTTGTAATAAAATTTCAATCTGAAACACAAGATTTGATTGAAATATACCAAGTCCGGTTAGGTGTTTTAGCTATATTTAAAGCAGCATGTATCCAGTCTTATTCGTATATTGTAAATAGCTAATAGCAACCAGTGACCTGTAACAATACTTTATGATGCTTCCTTATATGAATGAAACTTGGACAATGCTTCATGAAAAGCCATTTTATTATCCATTTAATAACACCTCCATGAAGACCATTTGTACAAGATACATCACATTCTAAAGTGCACGAATACTGTACAACAAAAATGACTTAAATACGCAGGTGGGAGGGAGGGGGAAGAAATCACATTTGCTTAAAAAAAAAAGGTTAAAAAAATAACTGATTAAATTGAACATGCTTTTTTTAAAAACAACAATCACTATGCATGTTTCTGCTCATGTGAGAGGGGCTGGTCTGGGAAAATAACCTTGTGCAGCTTGCTTGGGGGGAGGGGACACTAAACTTTGGCACCTTTAGAGAAAAGAGAAAAAAGACATTAACAAGGAATGGAGAGCACTCAATGATAAACCAAAGAATTACATTTAGTTTCAATAAATACAGTCTTAGGGGCTTGTGTAGAATGCATAATAACCCATGCCTTTTGGGTTGTCCTTGTACTCTTCTGTAGTCAAGTCCTCACACTTGATGGTTGGGGAGTTTTCTGTGCTTGAGCCTCCAGGAGACAATCTGCGCCTCTTGCACCCCATGGAGTATACCCCAGAGTCGCTAGAGTCCACAGATTTCAGCGAGTTGGACGTCTCGATCCAGGTTGAGGTGGGAGGCACGTTCTCCTCGGCCAGCTTTTCTTTAGTGGCCCCCAGCTGGTCCTCTGGGTAGGCTGGGGGACTTGGACGAGGGGACCAGGGCAGGCCCGTGGTTATTTTGCGCTGGTAGGAGCTTCTGGTGCCCCAACCTGCTGCCATGGAGGCAAAGGCCGAGTCTGGGTAGTAGCTGAGGGCATGGGATGTCTGCAGGGACAGAGGCTTGATGCCGTATGACAGAAGGCTGCTGGTGGAATAGTCATTCTCATATGAGAGATCAAGCTTGTTGGAGCCTGGCTGCTGAACTGGGGGGACAAACCAACGTTGGGCAGAAGCAGCTGCACTGGTGTCCTCACTCTGCGGGGATAGAAGGCTGTTGGTCTGGGGAACGGCCCTTTCTCCAGTGTAGAATCGGTTCTGAGGCAGGTTGTTGACGAACTGGTCCTGAAAGAAAGGCTGCATGGCATAGCGGGCTCCGGGCACGATTTGGGTTGAGCGAGGAGAGTCTGTTGGAGATGGAGTCAGCCTATCACTCTCTGGGGCCGTATACATTCTGGTAGACAAAAAAAGGAATATACAAATGAGAATTAAAAAAAAAAACTGAAATAAAGCAGCAGCAAAAAATTCAGGGTTCAGAACATAACAAATGCGACGTTAAGAAACAGAACATCAGCAAAGTATGAAATGCAGGCACGTACGAGTCATAGTTATCCCGGAAGCCTTTTGCAAAAGGGTTGTGATCTATCTTCAGCTGAGTAATCTGGAACAACAACAACAAAAAGGAAATACTGCATAAATACATTGCATCTTAAAACAAGCAGCGAGTCTCTGAAAATGAGCACAAATGAAAAATCATTTCACTTTTAAATGCTGTTCTTTTATTATTTTTTTTTAAAGCAATTTGCTGCATGCAAATAAAAAAATTATGAGAAGGGAAAATAAATAATTTAATAAATAAAACCAATGAAAAAGCTTACATCTGTGTTCTGGTAAGCTGTGACAGCAATAAACTGGTTCTCTGGAAAAGTGAAGGTTTGGGTTCTGGCCTCATTACTCATGTCCTCCACTCCGTCTTCTGTCACCTCCACAATGTGCAATCGTGGTTGGTATTTATGAAGCGACTGCAAGACTATCATCTAAACCCATAAAATTGACAACAACAACAACCGTAAGCATTTTTAAAACAATAGATAAACTGCATGATTTTATTTATTTTTTGTTGATAAATACCATTCTGAGTCATTAACAGATTACATTAAATCATTTGATACCAAAACTGAAGATGGAATTCTGTTCTACATGGTAAATATTAAACTGAAGTTGGAAGAAATCAATATTTAACCTGCGTGTTGTTGTTGTTGGCTCCTTTATTGTTGGTCAGCTTCAGTTTGCCGAAAGAGATTTCTTGTCTCATCCAGTGAGCTCCCGTGTTTGGAGATTCAGGATGAACATACATTTTGTTTCCTTAAAATTAGAATAAATTATTAGCTGTATGACAAAAACAATAAGTGTAAACTGTTACCTAAAACCAGGACAATAAAATAATTTCTTCTCAACACTATTCAGACTGGAAAGAAATCAGCCCTGAATTTTTTTTTAAATAAACAATTTAAATGAACAATTTCTTTTTGTTTGTTTGTTATTTGTTACGAATTGTTTTACAGTTTAAATATGCTTTAACAGTTTTTTCAACTCCCATTAATGTGAGAAAAAAATAAGTAAAATTTCAAATAAATTCAAATCAAAAGATTTTTTCACTTCAATTTCTAATGTTTCAGAAAAATAAAATATTCTTTCATATGGCAACTTACAAAATATGTATTTGCCAAAGAAAAAAATACTTTTAAATCATTAAGTGGAAAAATATTTGATGCTTTTATCCCCTTAGGAAAAAAAATAATAATTGTGTCTTTTTTTTTTTTTTTTTACACATTGTTATATTTTCGATTTTTTTAAGCAATAATCAAGCAAAACGTTAACCACCAGTGCTTAAAAACGTTTAGTCAATTATGTAACTCACCTTGCATATTGTTGTCTGCTTTTCCACATGTGACCCACTTTCCTCCCTGAAAGCGCCAGTGATTCGGATCAGCCAAAACAATTTCTACAAAGACGTTGTAATGCGCCGTTAGGTTGAGTCCAGTGATGTTGAAACTGAGGAACGGGAACATCCGTCTGAGGGGGAAAAAAGAAAAAATATATGGCCTATTTCTCTTTTAAGCTGTGCTCATAAACCTGCAAGGCTAAAAGAAAAAAAATTGCAATAATTTTTCGTTTTGCAAAAAGTGCCTTGTTATCTTTAAACTCTTAAAAATAATAAAAATTCTTAATTTGATCAGTTCGCTTTCATATTTTAGTTGTGGTTTTAAAACTCATCACAAAATAACAAAACAAAAACAGAGGGATTGGTTTGTGTGCGTAAAATTCTGCTCTGCGTAAAAAGTTGGAAAACTTCAAAGATAAAACATGAAAACGGATCAAATTTCCGGTTTTAATTTCAACTCAGTCGCTTGTGTAATGAAAGGCCTTCGTTTCTGCTTACCTGCCCTGTTTCGTGATTATCATCTCGGTCTGGTGTCGATGGAATTTCAACCAAAGAGGTCTGTTGCACAGGTAGACCTGCGCTCTGGCTCCGGTGACAGACCCTGGCAGAGACATGGAGCTGATACCCGTCCCCGTCCCGGGATACGAGGGGTACAAACAGCCCGGACCCTGACTGAACTGGTACCCTCCGCTGCTGAACTGGTTCCGTCCGCTGCACACCGACGGAGAGGAGAAGCCTGTGGGCGGCAGGACAGATCCGTAATGTAGCGACGCTGGGTATCTGGAGCCGCTGGACCCGGTGTACACCGACCCCGTCTGTCCTGCGTAGGGAAAGAGGGAGCAGGGGTTTGCCATGTCGGAGCTCGCCTGGGACGACGAGATAAAGTATCTGTCAGAGCCAAGTTCGTCTATGTTGTATCGCCGGCCGCTCGTCAGCTCGTCCTCACCCAGCACCGGGGACCCTTTCCTCCCGTCGGCCTTATTAAAACTGTCCCCCTCTCCTTCACCCAGCATCCCGTTTCCCACCCCGCTCAGATATTTCTTAGAAGCACCGCTGGACTCCGACTCCGTCCGCTCCACTTCTTGATATTCAAGCTGCGACGACGGCCTCGGGCTGTTGTTGGTGCTGTCCGATGAGGACAAATTGTAGAAAGTCTTGGGTAAGTTGATGCTGGCGCTCGGAAGGATGTTCTCTAACTGCATTGTTTTTCAGATGTTACAATAAAAGAGTTTCAAGAGTCCAGAGAGAATGTCAGTCAAGGAGGAGCCACCGGCACCTGGGTCTTCTGTCTCTGCAGCCCTCCTCCTTCACCAATAACGGGGGTGGTTAAAGCCTTTCTTCACCCACAGATTTTCAGATCAGATAATGGGCTGGACATGGGATGCTCAGCGACTCTTATAAGATGCAGCCTCCATACACACAGCAGATTGTAAACGTCAGGGAGGAGCTTTTGGAGAAGCACGCGGGGGCACCAACCATCTCCAAAGCCAATAGCTGCACTACTCTAATTCAATTACAAAGTGTAGCCTATCTAAGATGATATACCAAAAAGTTTATTTTCGGGCCCGTTTTTTTTTAGGTGGACGTAAATCTAACTCGATTTGGGATATTTTCTAAAATGTATTTTTATAATATCGCCTGTAATGAGCGCAGATAACTTTAATTCTATTGAGGAAATGAGATCAACCTTTGGACTATAACTTTTACATCTCGCTGGATTTGACCACAAATAGCAACCTTTATAATGAATAACTTTAACTGGGTGAATCCTGTCGTTTTAATCCGCCGCGTGCGCGAACCTGGCACAGGGACACTTTAAACCCGCTAGCTTCGGTTTCCTTTACAAAAGACAACTAAATGCACGCGCAAAATGGCTAAACAGTTTCATCCAATAACTCATTCTAAAAGAATCATCTTTATCAGCAAACACCGAGACCCTGTTTAGCTGCTGAAACACACCAGCCCGTACAAACCGAAAAGAAAAAAAGAGAGTGGGGTGGAAAAAAAACCAATCACATGTGCACCTTATTTCCTATAATTGGACTTCGTCGTTTCTCCTGTTCTGGCGCTAATCGACTGTCCGAGACTTCTGTAGAAAGAACTTTGGCTTTTAAAGACAAGTGTTTGAATATTTCACGTGTCGATAGAGAAGGAAGTGAGAGAGGTTTTTTTCCGGCTTTTCTTCTTCGTTTTCTCAGAATACTTGGCAAATAAAAACGCACTCATATATTGCATCCGTTTCAGAAACGGAAGAAAAATAAAAATATTAATCGATATATTTTCCAAAAATTGCTTTTTTTTCATTCGCTAAAAATAGTGCTTTACTTTTTTGTTGCAGCTATAAGCACCTGCTTTTTTCGTGAGACCATGAGGCTAAATATCAGGAATTAAGAATATAATTTTGATGATTTGGCTTGTTAGGCTACAGCAAAGATTATTAATATAAAACCGATAAATACTAGTGTTAAATCTGAGCTTATCATTTTTAGGCTACCCGAACCTTATTTAAGCAGGGAGGGGTAATCATTAAAAAAAAAGGTTTCCCTGTCACATAATTATGGGTAAAAACAGAAACAGGTGTGTTTATATTCCGAAAGCCTCATATTGTGCATTTGCGGCATGTGAAGCCAACATAAAGAAAGATGCGTAACACAACTAAGCATGCCTGTCAGTTCAGCACAGAAGAAAATAATCTAGGAATAAAACTGAAGTAATTTAACTGCGTGGCAAAAACCTTAATATAAAATTAAAAATGCTGATTGCAGAGAGGATGAGAAATGTTTGTTTTCTTTTTTTTCCTTTTTTTTTAATACAATAAAACAGCGAAAAAGGAAATGAAACCATGACACAACCTGAAGAAATCAGAGAAACACGTCGCTGTATAAACTGTATCCAGGCCTAATGATGGAGGTCTTGCAGCAGTGGCAGAGATAGCGCTCTCTAGTGACCGAACAGTATGCTGGGTAACATCCCCGTTGCGGTTCATATTATTATAACTGCAAGAGATCAGCAAGCAGACCGTTAACTCATTTCACTTATTTCTCACTTAACATCATCGCCCGGTATTTGCGTAGTAGTGTGTGTGTGTGTGTGTGTGTGTGTGTGTGTGTGTG
>JAVQJG010013291.1:0-15395 GCA_036024015.1 Craterocephalus amniculus
TATATATATACATATATATATATATAAACAGAATTGATACAGAATTGATTCTTTCTTGAAATGAAATTAAATGAAATGGCCGTATGATTTAAGTGTATGGAGCAGTAACTGCACTGCGCTGTGGGGGAACCATTGCAACATATGATGAACTGTTTTCTTAATGTTTTCATTCCCAGCATGACACAACTCAGTGACCTCTACCAATACTGTAAAATACGCGGGGGTTATTAAATTAGCTTTAATTTTGAGCCTCTTACCGCAGTGTGTGCTACAGGAATTTAGCAGTCTGCTGGTTTTGCTCCTTTTTTGCTGGGGGTGAGTAAGCTACCAAGGAGAGTTAAATGCTGACCTCTCAAGCAACTTGTTCATCACAAACCCATGGAATGAGCTGTGTGCTCATGCATTTGGAGAGTCCCGAGAAAGTGGAAAACAGGTTTACAAGGCCCATGGGATGACACAGTCACTGGTAATTAGCCAGCATAAAAATCCTCAGCCTCCACATGCCCTCAAGGCAGTTAATAGAAACAAGAGTAAATCAGACCTGACTGTGAGATTGCGTTAGACATGTATGATTAATGTAAAGTTAAAAAAAAGGAACAAAAACCATTTGTGATTTGTGAGCATTTCCACCCCCCGATGGTCCTCCTCTTGTTTTACATCACTCTTTGTGCCCCTCCTCCTTTCTGCCACAGTGCCGTTTATCTACATAATGTTGATTCCTCTGTTGTAGGAAACTAACAGAAACAGGATGTGCAGGATTGTGGTTTGAACAAGTTTCTGTCTTTGTTTCCCACAGATGCTCCCCCGCTCAGAGTGGGACCACAAGAGGGGCCCCCGGGGATCACAGGTCAGCACAGTCCAAAAAAACACTCAAGTAAAAGCAGTAATGGTGAACAGCAGAGAGGAAAGCCATGGAGCTGTGCTTATACTTTACCTTAAACATTGTTAACTATTAAGAAGTGTCACTTCCCAACAGAGTACTTGTTGAGCTGTTAAAAGGACATTATGGGATTTGTCTATGAGGTGTTGCACCAGCCATTAAAGGTCAAGGGAATGGATGCAGAAGGGCCCGGCGGAAACAGCTTGCGGAGGACAGACACTCAGCCACATCCTTGAGATAACCTTCCCCATCTTTTGTGGAGAGGGGGATTTGTGGATGTGTTTGTGCTTAGAAATTGATGTATTGAGCTGCCAGAGATTTACAGGACAGGACTCAGTACATGAAGAACAAACAGTGCCCTTGGCGTTGGCATTGCCATATACAGTATGAGTGTGTCCTGTACTGCATGTTCCCCTATCAGGAGGATATCCTTTAGGAATAAATAGAGAGTAGGTCTGTGCTGACAGTTTACAGCTTGCTTAGATAGCAATAAATACTGCAAGTTCTGAGTAGAGACCAAAACTCTACTGTACAGCACATTTGACCTGAAAACAAATGACACACGTCCTGATTTTCCTCGAGATGCAAAGACCTGTACGGTGCTATACTGTATGTTTTGCATCAAAATCAGCCTTGCAGCGAACATAACATTTCAAATAGCATGCTATCTTTTTGAAGTATTGTCTGAGACCTGTATCAGTGTTTTAAGGAGTTAGCTTGCGAGCACATATATTTTGATGAATGCATTGCCTTAGCAGCCATTGAGATTCAGCGGTCTGCTCGGCGTTATTTATCTGAACTGGAGCTGCACATTCATCAGTGGAATCCTGCATTAGTCCAAAGACTGACAAGATGTGGGAGAAGTCGAAGCTTGCAGGAGTACCTCTCTCTATCTTGTGGCTAGTTTTTGGTTCCGCCCATCGTCTGGACCAGGCTGCCCGTCAGAGAGCCCCATTTGCACTTAGCTGTGCCATAGCACCTCATAATGTGTGCAAATGACAGAGAGACTCATGATTGATCTGCTCTGTGTTGTATTTGCCAACATGTGCACATTAGTAGATAGCTTATTCCAAACCACATCTTTTTTCCCTCTTCCAGAGCTTGTGGTGGATGTTTTAGCTTAGGAACTGTCAGTAAAGTTATGCATGGAAAGAACTATTTAAATATTTGTATTCAACTTGGAAACTCATTGGTTTATGAATGTTACCACAGGAGATTATGGGAGAAAAGAGAGATCGTAGAACTTGGAATTTGTGACTGTTATTCTTTCTTAAAGTAAGGTTAGAAGAGTAGCCTCTGGGGGCAGACAACTGATGAAATTGGAAATTGTTGAAGATTTTTAAAAATCACTGAGAGCCCTTCAAACACAGAACAGCAACTCTGCATGCTTGGAAGTTCAAAAAGGCATATCCTCTTTTTTAAGCTTTGGACAACAAGACGGAGGTTTGCAACTAACCAGTTTTTATCTTTCAGTAACATCATGCGAAACTATGATTATGTCCATGAGAGGTGTAGAATGGCAGACAAGCCACTATAAAAGCGGGAGGAAAAAAGCTGCATGCCTTGGATATTTTTCCTGCATATATAATATACGGTATTTTATCTCTTCTTTCATCTGCAAACCCCTTGATTCCATGCATGAGCCTTGTCATGAACGTCTAGCAAATATTTGTAGTCAGAGGTGGAACTGGTTTAAGATAGTGGGCTGGGTTGCAAGGTGGACTGCTCCGTTAGAGTTAGGAGAAAAATCATGTTTTGGAATAAAATAAAGCCTTTCAAAACCCTGCACATTCCTCACAATGCGTCATGTGGTCAGCTAGAAGTGGCTGTTTTGGCAGAGAAATGTTGATTTTAAACATCCGTGGTTTCTGAAAAAAATAAATTGGATGTGTCTGGGGTGAGTTGAGCATGGGCAAAGGAAGAACCTGTTTAGTTTTGGTACATATCTGGATCACTGTATTTTCGCTGGCCCTGAAGGAATGGGCTCATTAAATGCTCTTCTATGGCTGGTGCTGGTCGCATCTATACAGTCATGTGGGGGTTTCCTCCAATTACATTAGAGCCTGAGGCAAGGGTACATTTAAAACAAAAAAAAAGGTGAAAAACATTGACCTGCATGTAGCACAAATATTAAAAAAAGCATAAGCAAGTTTCATCCTATTACTTCTTATGGAGCATGCCACCTGATTTTACAGAAAGACAGAAATTGAACACACAGACTCTCATCCCAGGCAAAGGATTCCCCAGATGTTGGAGATTTTACTTTGATGGGGAAAATCCCAATTATGTACAAATTTGCTGATAACCAGCTTGGTAGCACAGCTTATCTAGATCTTGAATGTCTGGGTGAGTCAACCCAGGTAGTGGAAAAATATCCAGGGTATGGTAATCACGCTCCATACTCCAGGCCTCTTGTGATTGGCCTAATCCTTTGGTAAAGTGTCGCTTACACAACACAATTTCTTTTCCTTATCCCTCCTTTTTTCTTTGTGGCGGTATTGCATCTACTCAAATGTCTGTCTCTCTCTCTGTTTTTTAGTCTTGATTGGCAACTTGGCTGGAATAAAGTAAAATAACAACCCTGGAAAAGTGTAAAGAAAAGAAAAAAACTAAATACAAAGCAAGAGTTATGATGGTCACATGTGAGGGGTCAGTTGGCTTGACATTTTCCAGTAAATCTTTAATGAAGCAATTACTTTTTTTGATTGGTTTTGACTCCACACAGTATCCCCTTGAACCTATGTTTCTTTTCCTTTTTTAAAATAAAATGTAAAAAAGAAATGTGTAATTGTATCCTGGCTACAGATGAGGATCTGGCTCTATGTTTGGTTTGTGAGGGGAGTCGGGCCGCAGAGGAGGGGATGATTGGTTTACAAGGTTGGGAGTGTAGTGCTGCTGTGAATAGTTCTGCTGAGATGGGGTGCTCTGAGCGTCTAAGTGTAGTTTAGTGTTACCCCACCACTGTGAGTCGACCTGCATCAACCCTTTGTTATTCTCAGCATAAAGCGTCACAACCTCCCACATCTAATCCCAAACTAACCCATGTAGGCAGAATCAGTCACACACCTCACATAGACACTGAAACAGAAAACTGTATGACAATGATTTTTTAAAAGATGCTAAGTGTTTTATTTGCATAAAGGCAGAAGAGATGCACATTCCTGTGGTTTGAGACTAATTGTTAAATGGGCAATGCATTGTGCATGTGTTTGACAGAGAGGCAGACTTGCTTACATTACCGTGATGTGTGTACTGAGAGAATCAAATACTTCTCTTTCTCCAGAAGGCCCCAGGGGCACTTGTGCAGTCTTTAGCTCTCCTCTGGGATACATTATATTCTCACCATTGCACAATTTTAGAGGAACTGGGTTTTACTAGAGGCTTCCGAGAGCTGTATGTTTAGATGAGAGAGCCGAGGGGCTAAAAGAGCACAAAGTGAACACTCTGGGAAATGATAAATATGTGACCTCTCTGTGTGTGAACCCCATTATTAATCTTTATTCGACAGACACTTCAGTGTTTTGTTTGTTGCAACAAATGGATTTCATCTGTCCTCTGCATTCCGCAGTTATTGGCAAAATACATGTGGACACAGCAGGAACATCAACAGTCATATTTCCATGACTCAGTGTTGTTGCAGTGGTCGACTGTGTTGTTTGTTATGCGGATACGTTTCTGAATTCAACGGATACATGTTTAAATACTGTGAATACACATCAAACATATAACTGTCAGTATAATTATGTATTGCATAGAAGCGGTTTGATTTAGTTATTACAAAATAAACAGCATGTAAGCTTTTGAAATCAATATTTCTGGTTGAATGTGACATTCGTACTAAGCCTGCATGTTATTTGGTCCATGCATATTACTACAGTTAAAGCTACATGTAGCAGGCCTTCAGTGCTAAGAAACTGTGTGGAAAACAAACTATCACTCTTCAGGAATGATTGCTGATTTGTTTAGCCTCTCCCTCTGTTTAGTTTATATGAACTGCTGTGCTGGTGTTAATCGATGGCGTGCCTGTTGACGTATTGTTCCAAGCTGTGTTCACACAAGCATTTAAAAACATTGATCATGAACAGCGTTGTTTGTCATAGTTTAATGTCAAAACAGAGTGTTCATGCACAGTTCAGTATGACTTGGTGTGTTGAGGAGCCATAATAGCTGCTTATTGAAGCCGACAGTCAGTTTTTGCCTAATGTAACGTGTCAAAAAAAAAACTGGGTTGCTTGAGTGAGTGTAAGACAGATGTCTTCTAACCCCAGAGAGGCTGGGGCTAGAGTCGGATTAGGAAAATAAATGGCTGTCATTACACATATCTGGAATTTTCCTGGGTTTTAGAAAAGATTGGTGAGCTGCAAAATGCCACATACATGCAAGAATGAAGACACATGCTTTAAAAAAAATTCATTTTGAAGAGTAGAATGTCACTTCAGTTGATTATTAATAGCCTTTAGGCAGAATATTTCAGTACGATGTAATGTCTATTGAATTTAGATGCAGCAAGTCTTTGGCATCTTTTAAATTTTAAATGGATATTTTTTCTTTATAAAATGAAGACACATTTCTTGACTCTTTATCCTCTAACTATGCAGGAGAGCAGATTGGCCAAAATGTCAAACTATTCTTTCCAGACATTTCAGTATTATATCTGACATTTGTTACAATATTGTATTCAAAATCTCACAGTATTTCATGATGAAACAAGTCAAGCATACAATTAATTCAGTGTGTGAATGCATTAATCTGACTGGAGGGCTGTCCGTGTGTAAGACTTCCAACATTCAGCGAGGCGTTCACTGCTTTCATTGTCTCTGACTATGTTTATGTTGACTTTGTAAGAAAGATTAGCCAGTCTTGCTTAATGATGTAAAAATGATACCTCTTTAAAACATGAAATGTTTTGTCTTTTTTCCAGGACCAAACAGACAACATCTTCCTTTAACTCTATAATTTAAAGTTATTGTTGCCACACAACTCTCACAAGTGACTTACTCTGGAGGGTGTATTTCTCAGCAGAGAGGAGTGTGAGCCAGTGGCAGACAGTTGTTGACAGTTCCCAGATCTGATACCGTGTTGCTTTGTAAATGGCAGCTGTAAAGAAGTGCATGTACTGTATGACTCACTGCAAAAAAAATGAAGTAACTGAACTCATACTTGGCCTCATTGGAAGGTTAAACAGCTGGTTTTTAATTACACAATTTTGTGGTTTACTGTTATTTTTTCTTCATTTTATAAAACTGTGTCTTGGATAACTATGTATGACAGCAGAAGAACTGTAGGTTTTACACGGATATAACATGGTGTTATTCATTTCTAATGACATCTCAGATAAAAACATCAACCTGCATAAAATTACTATCAATCTGGAAACATAGTGTTTACTCCGTGGGCCTTGCTTGAGATATATCCAATAAAAAAACCACAGAGGTGTCCGTGGCTGATGAATGAAACTGATCATCTAACCTGACAGGAAGCACTTATGTAACCGTATGGTATTATGTAACACAACATTATTTTTTTTCAGGATGTCCATTGATGATTCGTAAGTTTTAAGTTGCAGATTGTTGGAAATTTACAAACATTAGGAGCTTCCTTCCAGCCAAAACTCTGGTTTACTGAAATATGTGAAAGCTGAAACCCAGAATGGTAAAGGCTTCACATTATTTACCTTTCTGCAATGAAAATTGTTCAGTAGCTAAAAGCAACATTTTGTTTTTAAGCAGACAGATATTGCAACTTTTTCAGGGGAATGTTTTTAAAGAGTAATGAGAGAAATAAGTGGGGCAGTCAGATCCCTTTTGTCCCCAAAAATGCTACTTTTGCAGCTTGAGTCTGATTTTTATGTGAGATTCTGGGCTTTACAGCTCATTCCTAGTTCCCATTCTTGGTCTGACCACATGACTTTTTCCCAAGCATTTTGCAGGGATGGTGTCATTTTCCTTTTAGGGGTTGAAGGGTAATGGGTATTTCAAGCCAAGCAAAGAAATCAGTATTGGGATACTGGATACTGATTAAACGATAAACAACTTTGACTCATGTTAAGGACTAACATCTACTTGCTGAGATTTAGTGATGTAGTGTGCATCCTCTTTGCAAAGTTTGTCTGGTTTCACTTATCAGTCAGACCTAATGTTCAGTTCTCATCATTTTACCTTTTATTTTACCAGAGGACTGAGAAGCAGGGGTATCAAGGGGAAGAATACAGAATCAAGGAGTTGTAGCTGTTCAGTTGTCACTTGTCACATGTGTATGTTACATTGTCTCTGTACAGTGAGCATTGGGGAACAAGGAGAGGATGAAGATGCAGAGGAGATAGGGGATTAGACAAGTGCAGCCATGTGCAGCAGAAATCACACCCTCTTTTATTCTAAGGTTGATATGTCAGGACAGAATGAAAAATAATCTGGTCCTTACCAGGTTTTAAAATATCATAAGTGCAATCTCAGTTCTCAGTTCAATCTCAGACAAAACAGAAACAGGCACAACCTTGAGCAACAATCGTTCAATCATTATATGTATTATGTTTTCAGTCTCTTACATTGTTAAGGAAAAATTTTGCTTTACCCTTCTTTACAATGTTGCTTTATTCATGCACAGCTCTCTTAGGGCCCCTTCACAGCCTTTGACTGATGTAGAAGTCTGGACTTTGACTGAACCATTACAATGCTTAGATTTTGGTCTTTTTCAGCTTTTCTGGTTTAGGTTTGTAGCTAAAATTGGGATAATTGTCCTTTTGCATGACTCGGTTCCAAACCACCTAAAGCTGTCAGACAGATACTGTAATATTATATTAGCATCGACAGGTGTTTACAAATACCTGAATGCTACAATTGGCAAACTTATATCAGACACTGTTGGGAATTTTCTTTTCATTTTTTAATTGGAATCATCTTTGTTCTCATAGTTGTCCCACTAACAACAAGTACATCTGGTGATGTAAGTGTTAGAGTATGTTTTGTCAACTGAGTGTTGTTTTACAAAGCGCTGTACTCCATAATGCTTTCTGATGCCTCCATTTGTTAACATTGGCTTATGGTACATAAAAGTATATAGTCTTGTTTGCAAGGTTAGAGCCAGTGCGTTCTTAGATAAACCAGCTGTTGCCTCATAACCAAAAGGGAGATATTTTAACCAAAGAGATAACAGAACACAATCTGACATTGCAAATCTTAAACCCCAGGTTTCCAGTCCATACAGTCACTAACAGATAAAATAAAAAAAATTTCAAACTGTTCAATTTGTTTTTAAACTTCAGGCACAAATCCACCTAAAACATCAGCTTTTGCTAATAACTGTAAACAAAGCCTTAATTTTAGTGAAAGTAGTAATACTTGGCATTCTTCCACTTGCAAACAACAAAAATTTGCCAAAATTGAAGTCACAGTCACTTGTGCTCCAGATGCTTTCTCTGGTGCTCTGTCAACCAGTTATGCATCTCCCAGTTTTTGTAAATTCATGAATGCTGCGTGAATGGTGTAATGGAAAGACAGGAAGTTCAATTATCTGTCTCTACATGTATCTGTCTAGGAATCTAGGAAGCCATAACTAATATAGATGCTGCAAAAATCAGTTTAAAACTGAAACATAAGTTCAGAACAGTCGATTCAGATGCTGTCACTATTGAATCAGCATACTCAACGGTTATCTGCCCCTGCTCCACCTCCTAGCAGGCTGGTTGTTATCATCTGTTCATGTGATCAGCAGCACTGATACTGTACAGGAAAACGTCCGATCCAGTCTGTCAGGAAAAGGTAGACCTCAAATCCCCAGCATTAGGGCATATTTCTGGCAAAATTACTTAAATAAGACATTTAAATTGTAAAAGTTATTCCTTTTCTTTAAATTTGCAAGTAGAAGGAAATTGTTGCATTTATATTGCTTATTAAGACTGTAGTTCTGTAGTATAATGTACTTTATTATGGGGGGAAGTGGTTAGAAAAGGTGGACTGGGGGTTGGAGGACTAGTTTTCGTTGTTGTTCTGCTCAGAAACTAAATAATAACAGTTTCAATTTCTTAATTTTACATGTTTTACCTGAAAATGTAATGTAATGCTGAAGATTTGACATCTGCTAGCAGACTGGACTCCTAGTGGACGGGATTTCAATTTCAATTTCAATTTATTCAACTGAACTGCCAGGGAGTAGAAGAAGATTAGGAGTCTTCCTGTATCAGTGCTGCTGGTTAGTGATATGATTATGACCTGTGATCCTGCAGAGTAGGGCCCTACTGTCCGACATGAATGGGCTGATATCCACTTACACTGTTTATTCAATTGATTGATAACGTTCTAATCGAGTGTTAAAACTGTTTAGTTATGGTTCTGCATGCATATACATCCTGTATAACTTTTCTAGAGTTGTTCCTGCAATGTCATACTAGTTAACAGCTGTTGGACTGTGTTGACATCACAATCTAGTCATGCAGTGAACAGACCTGTGAGTATAATCACACCATAAGGGTGGACTTTTCACACATGGCCTCTGTATTTTGCTAAATTGTGTTCTATGAATGATGCATAATATGCAATGCATTGTGGTCCATCTAAGGTTGTATTTACCTAATTTTAGGACCTGGTTGAGTAGATTTTAAAACTGCGAGGTTGCAGTTTCTTTTTCACATGACTGTAAACTAGTCATCGATCCAGAAATGTTCCCTCTGTCCACCGCAGGATGTTTCTTTGTCTTTAAAGATGATTGATTTTGTCCCTTATCTGCTCATATGTCCAATATATCAGTGAAAATGTGTTATCATGATGTGTGGATCAAACACAGCTGTGACCATGTTTTTTGTATTTTTGCTGACCAAAAAATAGTGTAATCTGTATAACGGACTAATCTGATGAGATACTAGGAAAATAAACTAGAAAACCTTTTCCGTTCCCACAAATGAAAACGGATGAAAGGTGCTCACATACAGTACCTTTGTTGTTCAGATCAACCACTTGTGACGTAGCCAGTGAAAACAGAATAATTCTGAGTGCCTGGCACTGGTGTCAAAGCACATGGGACATTTGGAGAGAAAAATCTGATAACATTCTTAGAAGGGAAAAAGGGAACTTGTGGGCTTATTAGATAAATTAGCCAGCCGCCGACACTGACCTGTGCTTAGCTGTGCTTGTTGAACTACTCAAGGCTCAGCAATTAAGAGTGGGTGCTGAACTTTTCACTTCACCCCGTAAAAACAAGGCCAGCTCACCCAACGGTGATGCCTTCAAAGCAGTGTGGCATATCATCAAAAAAAAAGACGATGGCTTCTGGCCACTGGAAGTTTGGAAGTCAGAGGTCAGATTCCAGCTGAGACTTTCCTAATGAGTCTGTTCATTAAGCATCAAGTAGCACAGCTGTGCTTAATGTGTTTCTGATGAGAATAGTTCAGAAGTTTAACAGGCTACTTTTATGTCAACATCGACTACTATGAATTACCACTTTGCTCCTCTTCATGTTTTGACTTGTGTGCTCTAAAAAGAGCCAAATAGGGTAAAGAAAACTAATTCTTTGATCTGAGTGTTATGTAAGTGTGTGTGTGTTACAGTGTGTGCCTGCAGAGTTTAGTGTGATATTGTAGCTATAAAACACTTTACAGACACTGCAAAATTTAAGTACAACACTGTTATCCCAATGTCATCCATTTTTTTGCTTTTTATAGAATTGTTTTTGCTTTTTGTGTGCATTGCATAGGTAACAGTGCTACCATTATCCACGTTTTGTATTGTAGTAATGCAGTAATGAAGCATTAGAGATTAATGAAAGATTGTTAATGAAGTGAAAGGGATGCTTATCTGTGAGAAATGTAAACCCTCGCCTTATATATGACATGATAAAGAAATTATGTTATTTTTGAAGAATCAACCAACTGTCTATTCAGTTGATCAAAAGTCCTCATTATGCACACAGTATCTGATGCTGCAGTTCATTAGGGGGCCTTATACACTAAGCTGACAGTCGGTGGTTGGAGCATCAGTGAATACAGATTTTCTTGTATTGTTGGTGTGAGAACCTTTTTGTCTTTGTCAGCATCAATTGTCTTGTTTCAGCTAAATCTGCATATGGAATTGGCATCACATTTTTCAGTAACAGAGCTTACTCTGATTGGCTCTTCAGCATTGCAAATGAAAACACAAGGACAACCTGTGATAATAGGAAACTAACAGTTAACGTGCCACTCATCTTCTGCTTAGTCATCTTTTTGTCCCTAAAACAAGCAACTCACATTACAATAAAAAAAGTATAACAATCACAAATAATTAGAACTCAGTGAAGATCAGCATTATGTGATAGCACAAACACACACACATTTCATGGTATACACAAAGCACCTCTGCTATGTAAGTTTTTTATGAGTAATGCTGATAACACACCAACTACAGATCCTTCTGCACTTACGATATGTTTTTGCGTGGGCATAGATTCTACATCCTGACCAGCATTTGGAAATGTTTATGGTTTAATCAAGTTCTATTTTGTTTGTTCTGATGTTTACCGGGTGATGAGACTCAATAGGAGGTCTTTTCACCACTGGTTCTATGGACCATGTTGATTTATTGAAGCCCTTGTATTGATTAGACATTATCACAAATGTTATTTAGGTATTAGATGTTAACTTGTACATAAATACAACTAACAACAGCATCCACATCCACGGACACACATCCTGAAGTCCACCTCTGCAAATGTAAGGTTGTTGAGTGCCTGTTAAGTTTAATGCTGAAGCTTATTTGTTATTGAGTTTAAAGTACTGTGTAGCCATGCACCAAGTTAAAATGTGATCAAAAGGTAGAATGAAGTTAATTATACCTAAATCTAAATTAGATGTGGGGTTTACAGCTTGGAAGTGGCATAGATAGGCAGTACTGACAAAAAACAGTTATTATGTTAGTGTGTTACAGTGTTATGGCGGGAATGTTTAGCTTTACGATATTTTCTCATGATTCTGTGATATTTATTCAAAAGATTAAAGACAGAATTCAGACATATTTGGAGGGAATTACAAAGTCAAGTAATAGATTTTGAACGTATTTTACCTTTGAGTAGCTGTTAGTGTTAATGCTCCGCATTTCTATCTAACTCCAGCGCAGCTTGACAGCCGATTCTGTAGAATTAACAGTGAGTGATGCCAGTGTCAGTTAACTGCATCATGTCTTCACAGGGGACCTGCTGACATAGTTAAAATGTCTGCCTGCCACCAAGCAGCATCGCACAACTGCTATCAGACTTGTCCTTTCGCATCAGCAATGTTTATTTTTTACTCCTCTGTCTCCTTGTCAACATATAGTCATTGGGCACGACTGTCGTGGTGGACATAGCAGTAATGGGTGAAGCCCACGGACTGATCACAGACCTGCTGGCTGACCCCTCTCTGCCACCCAACACCTGCACTTCACTGCGGGCCGTCAGCAACCTACTAACCACCCAGCTCACCTTCCAGCCACTGCATCGGCCGCGGCCCGCCCCCTTGCCGAACCCCAGCGATGCCTACACCTGCTCCGACTCAGAGGAGGGACCTGAGAAAGGAGAGAAGACATCCATCCATAAGGTAGGAAAATGAAACATCGGGATTTATGCTTGAGTGGGAAAATATTTTGTGCCGGGCAGCTGGGATGAAATGTCAGAAGTCAAAAGCTGCCGCCGCTCTAAATCAGTCAAGAGCCAGACACATTTAGCCTTTTCTTTGGAAACAGCTGAAATAATCCCTACACAGGAGTATAGTCCACCTTCTTATTGAGGCCAAATGATTTACATAACACACAACACTCGCCACACATGTTAATCTTTTAGACCGTGTTCCGGCTAATGAGCGCTTCCTGCTCTCTGAGCTTTTTAGCATCAAATGAAAGAGTGCATTTTCACGGAGTTGAATGAAGAAAAATAGAGCATGTCTACTGCTCGGAGCACTGTTTTCCCTTTCATAGCCACAGCTGTGTCAACATGACAGATTTGCGGAGCCAGACAGTGTATGTGTATGTGTGGATGTGAGGGGAGTAGTACAGGAGAAGCAATGCAAAACTGGATCCTTTTTTTTTTTTTTTTTAAAGTTACTAAGAAGAACGAGCACGTCAACAAAACTGGACCCCCATCAAAGTGATGCATCCAGTCCTTCCATTTTGCAGAACATGCCAACGGTCTGAGGTTCTCGATAGCTGGCGCGGAGGCTGTGTTTACCGTGTCGTCAAGCAAACACCTTACCTGACAGGTGCCACCTCACATCTTCCGAATTTTGTAAAAGTGGAAAAGAGAAGCTGCACCTGGAGTGACCGGTTAAGCTGCAGTCATTAAGACTTTCCTCCCCGTTAATGCTGAGTTCGTTCTGCCAGGAAGGAAAATAACTCGAGGAGAGAAGGCAGTTAGTGAAGAAAGAAAGCCTTTTTTTGCCTGCTGGCTAGTTCGATGCCCAATTGTGCACAGTGATGCCTTTCATCCACTGTCAGCCATTTCTGTAAAATAGCAACATTTGAATCTTACCATATTTTACAAAGACAAGAAAAATATGAATTATGAAACATTCGAATACTTGTGCAAAGTTTAAGCTTCCACACATATCTCACTATTCTATTCTTATACAGTCATAGAGGTGATCCTGTTTAGGGTCCACATCCCGTTCCTTTTCGGTGAAGATGGACATGTTTTTCTGTGCTGTTGCCGATGGTGATCAGTGTGTGTCTGTGCCATGTGCGTTTTTACTTATGGGCTGGTTCTGCAGGGCTACAGAAAACATTGTGCATCTAAATCATAATCATGTGGAGAACCCCAGTCTGTGATATTGATAAATGTAAGAAAAAAGCCTCTAAATTGAATCTAAGTCAGTAAATGTAGCTTTAAAGCTATCTGTCAGTATGTCTGTGTGAGCTCTCAGTATATAGTGCCATATTGTGAATGGGCTCTTTCAAGATCCTGAGGCCATCTTTAGTAGGTCACCGTGCAGAGAGCTGAGAGAAAGCGAGCCAACCATGCTCAGCATTGCTGTGCCAAACTGCTGTATGGCACTAAACAGATGGAGGCATCGCAAGGGCACGGACCAATGAGAATCCATGGATAGAGCAAAGAAAAAAAACGCCTGTGTCATTTGTGTTGTGTTGGCTGAATACTAGATGAACTAGTCTCTTCTAGTCAATACATTTGACTGGAGACCTAATGAATTAAACTTATCGTGCAGGTGGGAGTACTTTCAAAGCTTTTATCTAAATGCTTTGTGTAGTTAAGAGTCACGTTATCTGTTCTCCAGTACTTACTCATAAAATTGACATCCATATATGCTCATTATGTGTGTGTGCAGCGCCTGAGGCGGAGTCTCCACCCTGGCCTTCTAAGGAGGATTTCTTCTACATGGACCACCACCACTTCTGCCACAGGACTGCCTACCATTGAGCCGGGGCCCGTCCGAAGGGACCGTAGCGCCAGCATCAAACCCTACCATGAAACGCTTATCTGCAGGTAATCACCTCACTTCTTTTTCATTCTTATCTTCCTTCTTTTCTTTCTTGCATACACTGCTCTGCTTGGAAATCTACACACAGTCATTGTAAGGATGATCACAGTGACATTGGGCTTGCAGAGATGAAATTTTCTCTCATTGCCTCAGGAAGATTTTACTACATTCATCTTAAGTTCTTTCTCTTCCTTAGCTGGGTGGTTTGTTAGGAATTGGCTCGTTATGAATACAGACTGATGGCAACAGATTGGCTCACACTGGGAAGTCCACTGAGATGATGTTGTCATAAACTGGCGCTGTACAAATAAAGATGAATTGATTTGAAGTTTGAAAAATAGGATTTGGCAGACATGTCCTCATTTATTTTGTTTGGATAAAAGTTCATATTTGATTTGCGGAGTACACTTCAATCTGATAATGTCAAAAAAACTTCTGGGGGAACTTTGGTTGAATATTTGATTCCAAGCTTTTACATTTCAGTTTCATAACTCAGCATCCTGACACATCCTAGACACGATTTTTAAGCACAGCCAAAGTCCTGTTAGCCTGATTTATCTATTTAACAACCAGCTTTGATATTTAGTGCACCCAGGTGTGTGTAAGTATCCACTGATGAAGTGTTTGGTAGTCTGCTCTCTTCAGTTTCGGTGGTCATTAAACTGAGCATCAATGTTTTTGCCCATGAAGTAAATATTTTTAAGCTGAATGTCTTACAGTTTTTCCTCCATGTTTTCTCTGATCATCGCAGCCAAAACATTAATCTCTGTCCTATAAACATTTCATCCCGATGGCTGATTTTTTTCTTCCATGTATACTTAGCTGCAAGCTTCAGCTGAGTCTAAAGGTGTTGATTATAGAGCAGAGAGTTTCGTTCTTGAATGGCGGCTTCTAAGCAGATGCCGATTTTAAACCTGCTAGGATTTACTCACTGACAGCGATGCTCAAGCAGAACCCAATTCCTGGCAGTACGGTGGCTGAGAAGTGCAAAACAAATTTACATATAGAAAACACATTTACAAATTCAAGAACAACATAACATTTCAAAAAACAAATTAAGAATTTAGGAAACAAATATACATTTTC
>JAVQJG010013330.1:0-27729 GCA_036024015.1 Craterocephalus amniculus
GGGGGCCGGCGGGCGGTGGTCCTGGACTTCTAAACCAGCCCCTGTGCTACCACCGCAGCAACCATGGAGGGGTTACCTATGATGCTCTCTGTTCTCTGTGGACTTTTTAAGCCATGCAGAAAAGATCTTGAGGTCTAAAACCCTTTTTTAAAATGATGTCATGGACTAATTTGTCAACCAAATGCAAACGCTTGATCTGATGATGTTCCCTTGGAAATGTTGAACATGCTTTTGTGGTTTGTGGCTGTAGGGGTGGAAAAAAGACAAGAAAGTGAATGTGACCTTATAAGCCTAAATATTATCACAGGGTTTATGCAAATTAGAAAGTTAAAAGGAGAACGCTTTTTTGGTAATTTACTAGAAAATGAATGCAACTTTTCTCGATAGAAAAGATTAAGGAAAACCACAAACTTTACGAAGTTCTTTATGATGCAAAAAATAATGTTATATGTCATGAATGAGTATGATGGATACTTTTGTTTGTAACTAAATTTTTAAGTAGTTATACTGTGGCCACTAATTTGTGATTTTCATTATAAAATGATTGATAATGAAAATTTAAATGCAACTATATATATATATATATATATATATATATATATATACATATACATCCAGTCTACTGATAATATATAATCATTTCAAATATGACAAATCAGAGGAAGATCTTTCTTCTGTTCTCCTCCTTTTCAGTCCAGCATGTACTGGAAACATTGCAAATGGATTTATTCAACACTACAATGAATGTTTTAGTGCCCGAGAGATGGAAGATACCTCACATGTTTGTTTTTGTTACTGATCTGTTTGAAATGATGTCAAGTGAAGAATAGACTGTCATTGTACCCTTGAACTGATACTGGCTTTGACCATCCACTCTTTTAGTACAAGAAATAATAAAACCGATCCTGAAAACGTGCCCCAGCCGTCCTGTGAAAATGGAATCTCTTCTTGAAGTGTCTTTGAAAATTGGCTGCACAACTTAATGGAGTGTTTCTAAGCTTTGCCCATGTGTAAGATACCATGTCCTGTAATGTCAAATCATGTATCTACTCTAGTATTATATAAATCCTTTTAAATCATTTCCACATACCGGGTGCTTTTTCTTTCCCAAGCTCAAATAAACTCGAGCCGATCACAGCAGAGCCACGTATGAGGCTAAAGCTTTCTGCTCATGGACAGCAAATTAGAGGCCGGAAGCACTCTTTCCTCACGTTTTCTAGTTTTCCCAAATACCGTGCATGGTGGATTATAGAACAAATACGCAAGCATAAGTCAAATCTCCGCTGTGCTCAGTCCTTGTGCTGCATGAGGAGGTGGATGGTGCTCTTTGTGAAGATTTCCACAGCAGTGATTGCAACTAGAAACCTGAGCTTAGGATCATCATGAGTAACGGTCCTCCGAGTCCCTCTCCAACCCGATGGTTCAAAGCGCTGCGCAGGTAAATACACAATTCATTAAAATAGTCTAAATGTGCAAAACAAACCAGGTTCTGTGCCGGGTACATTTGACGTTTTTGATGGCTGTAAATGAAAGGAGAAGAGAATAATATTATAAAACTGCTGTAACTCAAGAGCGGTTAGTTTTTATGAGCATCACCTGATTGGCTGTAGTTATTAGGATTTTCTACTATCCTCCCTTCCAGCGGGGTTCTTACTGAGCGGATGCCCAGGCTTAACTCCACTTTAGTCCCTTCAGAGAGGCCAACGCTGCAGATTTAATAACTGGAACAAAGATGAGTGGAAAAATAAGAGCTTGCTATGTTTGTCAGAGGAATGGCCGGTTAACGTGCAGAAGGTATTGGGATGACGCGTGGACGGATAATGTGTTTGACCAGAGAATGGCCGTGTGGTGCTAACATTGATCACTTGTTCCAGGACCAGGCTAGGGGAGCCCTGTTTGAAGACGTATCCTCTGGAATGTGTGGATCTTCTGAGAAGGTCGAGAATCGCCTTTCAGGCTGGACGTACCCTTAAAGAGGACTTCAGACTAGCCCAGCTGGAGGCTGTGGTGCGGATGCTGGACGAGCATGAGTGTGACTTTGTAGATGCTCTGGGAAGGGACCTTCACAAGGTAATGGGACATGCTGTCTCCTGCTATATCTATGTTGCATTTATGTGATCTTTTCATCTGCGAGGATAGATGTAACAGTTCAGATGTTTTATTTCTTTGTTTTTGTCTACTCAACCAGCCACGGTTTGAAACGGTTGTGTTTGAGCTGATCATGGTCAAGAATGAGGCTCTTCATGCCATCAGCAACCTTAAGAAGTGGATGGAGCCACAGTCTGTGGAAAAGAATCTGGTGAAACTACACTTTGTAATATACCCTTTTACCAAAACTCTTAGCAGTAACTTTGCTGAGATTATTCAGGGCTTACGCGACTTTTTTGGGGAGAACATTCCAGTCTGGCCGCCACAAAGAAATGTATTGTACTGAGGCCGCCAAAGCAGATTAAACTTAAGATGCATTGACCTTTTTGAGAATTAATCAGGCAGTTTTTTTTGTTGCTTTTAGTCAATGCTTTGTATTTCACTTAACCTGTAACCTAATTTTGAGCTTGTCTGGTTGGTGCAGTCCACCACGCTGGATGACTGTCTGGTGATCAATGAGCCATTGGGGGTGGTGTTCATCGTGGGAACCTGGTGCAGTCCTGTCCAAATGTGTCTCGTGCCAGTGATTGGGGCCATTGCAGCAGGTGCATCACTCATTTAGCTTTTGAATGTGACATCATAGGCATATTCAGGCTCTCACACCTTTTTTTTGTTATTTCTGCAGGAAACTGTGCTCTCATCAGTCCCTCAGAGTATACTGTACACACAGCAGAGCTTCTTCATCGTCTCATTCCCTTCTACTTGGACAATGTGAGTGAGCATGCATAGAGGACTGACTGTGCTGAATGTTGTTTTGATAGTGTTTAAACATGTCTAAGGGAACAGCTGGCCACTGATATGAAACAGTGGTGCAGAAGTGATTGAAGCTTTTACTGAGGGAAAAAGTGCCAAAAAGCATCAGTGTGTTGCTGCTGACTTCATGAATTCACTAGTTACATATGAGATAATATGGGAAGATTGACCTGACTGACTTATAGATTTATTTTTGATGGTACTGATTGATAATTGGCCATTTAATAAAGTAATTTATTCAATGAAGAAACAACGTGTATAATTTCACAATGTGTGGTATTTGAATGTGTTCTGGTAAACATTTGTGTCAAATTCTAATGAGACATTTAGATGTAAAGTATAGTATTTCTCTCTGAAGTGTTCAAGTTGAATAAAGTGGACTTGAGTATAATACTTGAGTAAAAGTACTTTCTTTCCTAAGCTGTTGTTGGTACTCTAGTGGTGTTCATCTCATGTAACTGATGGCTTACTGTGCAGTCAGGGCACAATGGTAAATGGTAAATGGACTGTACTTGTATAGCGCTTTTCTAGTCACAGACTAGAAAACATGACAAATCTCATTCACCAATTCATACCCATTCACACAGCACCTATTTTGATAGGTGCTTAGGAGCTAACAGACATTCATACCCCCGATGGGCACATCGGGAGGCAAGGTAGGGTTCAGTGTCTTGCCCAAGGACACTTCGACACGTGCCGGAGTGGAATCGAACCTCCTGTTTTAGTAGGCAACGGCTCTATCCACTGAGCCACAGCCACCGACTGTGACTGTAGCTATTAGTCAAACCCAGCATTGCAAGATGCATATCCTGTCATCTAAGACAACATTGAATCATGATCATGTTACATTTGTATTATTATTACTTATCCATGAGGATGAAAAGTAAAAAATAATTACCTGATACAAAATTCTTATTTTCCTCAAGGAATGCTTCCATGTGATTCTTGCAGGCATCAGTGACTTGCCTGAGATCGTGGAGCTAAAATTTGATCATGTTTTCTTCACAGGTAAACATAAAATCATCCCATTCACATTCTTTGTGTCTTAACTAAATGACTTTAGTGCGTTAAACGTGTCTGTCCCTACTTAGGAAACAGAGAGGAGGGGAGCAAGATTGCTGTTGCAGCAGCCCGCACTCTCACACCTGTAACTCTGATTCTGGGGGGCAAAAACCCCTGTTATGTCGACCAGCACTGCGACATTGCCACCACCGTGCAGCGCATTGCCTGGGCACGTTTCCACAATGCGGGGCAGAGCTTAATGGCCCCGAGCTACATTTTATGCCACACAGATGTTAAAGCCCGCCTGGTGCAGGCTCTGAAGTGCTGCCTGATGCAGTTCTACGGTCCAGATCCCAGAGAGTCCCGCAGCTTTGGCCGAATGGTCAATCTGGAGGTTTTTAACCGTACAAGAGAGCTTTTGTGGAGATCTGGCAAGGTGGTAATTGGTGGGCAGGTGACAGAGGCTGAAAAATATATTGGTAAGAAGATTCATTACTCGATGACACAAAGATTTTTACACATGCAGTATATGCAGTTATGATTTGATATGATTTTTTTTTTAAAGCCCCAACAGTTTTGACAGAGGTGGCTGAATCTGATCCCATCATGCAACAGGAGGTTTTTGGCCCCGTTCTTCCAATCCTGACTGTAAATGATATGGATGAGGCAATTGCCTTCATCAACAAGCAAGAGAAACCCCTCTGTGTGTATGCATACTCCACCAACAGCAAGGTACACAACAAAAACAAATGATTTTATATTGCATCCATTTCTGTTCCTGAATAAGCCAGTGCATATGCTTATGTGATAACGCAGGTAATTTCCAAACTAATGAGTGAGACCTCCAGTGGAAGCTTTTGCTCCAATGACTGCATCCTCCAGAGTCTGATGGTGGCTCTGCCCTTTGGAGGAGTAGGTAAGTGGAACACAATACATTTCTAAAAGAGCAACGATGATGCCTACAACTGATCTATCTTTGCCTTTTTTTTTAAGGCGCCTGTGGGATGGGGTACTTCCATGGGCGGTACAGCTTTGACACCTTCTCTCACAGAAAAGCATGCCTGTTAAGAAGTACACGGTTTGAGTGTGTCACCTATCTGCGATACCCTCCCTATGAAGACCGCAACCTCTCGCTAATGACATGGGCCTGTACCCTGTCCCAGAAGAGCCAGGGCTGGTGCCAAATCCTGTGACTGTGTGGGGGGCTGATAATTGTCATACCAGGATAAAACCACAGACCCGTTTATGGACACGACTGATATGCAACTGTTTATGTATTAAAACAAGAATGTGTCTTTTGCTCTTAATCTAATGGAAAAATCTTCATGTGATTTTTTAGACCTGGAATCAACAACAGTAATTTCCTATATGGCAGAAAATTTTCTATGGTGAGCCACTTCGACTGGACATCATCTGTTGAATATAAATGTTAGATTAAAGCAATCATGTGCAAAATTAAATAACAGGAGACAAATATTTTGGATGTACATGTACAGCCTGTGATTTATTTAGACTTTTCTCGCATTAAGAAAGTTTCATCAAAATGAGACAGGAAGGGGTCAATAATCAGTGTATTAATAACTGGCCTGGGTAACCGCATCTAATATTAAAGAAAAAAACAAAAAACTTTAGTTTAATCATGTGAAATTGTGATCATTCAGGCCTCTTGTAGATTTTCTCCTCGTTGCCTTCTTTCATGGCTGAATATCTGGCGAGTGTGAACAGGTAGTCGCTCAGCCTGAGTGAAAATGTAAAGACCTTCATCAGATTTGTAGTACAAGGAAAGGTTTTCATGTTCATCTTTTAAGCAAAAGACTGACCTGTTCAGGAACTTGGCAACATCTGGATCGGCCTCCCCTGAGCGCACGATTGGAGCAACACTATAACGAGAGCACAAAGCTGTCTGATCAGAGTGATGTGGGACAAAAACATGATCGCAGAGCATGCTAAAACAGACCTGCGCTCTGCTCGCCGGCACACCGTACGAGCCAAATGCAAGGCGGAACTACTTTTCCCACCAGACTGTGAGATGCAGAGAACAAAAATTAAAATTTAGACTCTTATGAGAACAGGCATGCAGGAGAGCAAATGGACTTACTGGTAAAATGAAGTTGGTCAGTGGAGGGAGTTCTTCTGTAAACTTATCTATCCAGTTTTCCAGGTCTGCAATTGGCTGAGCAGTAAATTTTGTTCTCTCTTGCAAAAACAGAAGAAAAGACCCAACCCAACAGTTTTTACAATAGTTGTTGATAAATAAAACTGTCATGTAGACCAGTCAGTATTTGCATACTTATGTGACTTTCTCTTGCGGATGATCGAGGGGTAGCGATATTGGAGCCCACATCTTGTAAAATGCACTGTATCTGCAATAAACAATATAATTTAATCTTATCTGTGGCGAATGTACAAAGTCTTTTCTAAGGAGAGTTAAATATAACATGAAAATCAAACCTGGTCCAGCTGATATGTGAATGTGTGACCTTTGTCAAGGCAAAATTCTCTGGCCAATCTGGAATTAATGAATGGTAACAAAAACAAGGCAGATTATGAAATGTTTTATCCAATCCTTTTAGATACTATTAGCAAGATTCCAAATTATACCCATTTTTAAAATCATTTATTGAAGTTCGACTGGTGACTTTGACATTTTGTAAGCATAACAACTCTGCTAAAGAGATTATTGTCATACAATCTACATTTAAGCTGACTGAACTCACACCAGGGTCATGGACTTGATTCAGTAATGTGCCTCTGCAGTCCTGTATATTTAGCTAACTGATTGTTCCTGCATTTATCTCTGTACCTTAATATATCTAAAAATCATGCACCATTGATAAAACCCATTTAAACTCCTAAACTAATCAAAGTAGGAACTTTAAATCAAAGTGTTAGACAATTTGAATTACAAATGCTCAGAGCGTTTGATGAAACTGCAAGTTTACAGCCAGAAATTACCGTTGAGAAAAGCAACAATATAATATCTGAAGGTATAATGCTGAGAAACAGATTAAGGAAAACTAAACTTTGAAAATTGATCATTTCCCACAGCACCTGACAGTCTCTCACAACACACCGCCAGCAAAGTGGTTGAAAATACTGGCCTAAATGATGATGACTGGCTGATGAGTAAAATGTCATGGCAGATTAAAGGATCATTTCGGTTCGATGCTGAAGACAGCTATGCTGATGAACAGACACTTTTGGCGTCTCCTGCATCGCTACTACATGTAATTGGTGCGTTTTTAGTATGGCAGGGCAGTTCGGTCCAAATATTAAGAGCACTGATACCAAGGCATGTATTGGTATTGATCAATACCAGCATCATGAGATCAATACTTTCCTTAGAGGGGCAAAAAGCCAAAGAATATAAATGCTTTGCAGGCTTTGCTTTTCTTTACCTCATTTGCATTGTTGACTACATTTTTCTCCAACAGTTGTGTAAGACAAAGGGGAATCAAGGAGTTATTTTAAAATGAAAATAAAGTTGTTGATGTTATTTTTTAGTGTTTACAAACAAAAAAGCTAAGATCTAAATTGCTTTGTTCTTCCATTCAGTGGGTAAGTTGAAAAATGTTTTATTTGACAAAAATCTTTATATTGTGCTTCATTATGATCATAATTCTGATCAATAATTAAAGGCAAAATCATTAATGATTGTGATATTTTAAGCAAAATCGATATCGGTATCACTTAACCTGCCCTGAATTTCCTTGGTATCAGATCAATACCAAAATTAGCAGAATCGCACAGCCCTAGTTTTCAGGGGCCTTGCGAATATGTTACCTGATATGGCAAACGGCGCAATAGGTCTCAGTGTGCGCGACCAAATGTGTGCACACAGCCACACAACCCAAAGTCCAGAGAAAACAAAGGAAGAGTTAACTGGATTCACAGACATCATTTGTCCTCACAGAGATAAAAAGAAATGAGAAAGTTTAATTATTACCAGAAAAAAGACTTTCTAATTGGTGGCTGTAAGCAGTTCGAATGGCATGAAGCTTTCTTGAGGGGAATGTGGAGCAACGACATCCAAGCAGCCTGTGATTAGTGTTGATGATTTTTCTATTAATAATTTATTCCCATATTCTAGTTTTATTAAGAGTAAATGAACATCCAGATTAAATAGATGTTCTGTTAACGAAACACTCATAAACCTTTTTTCTTTTTTTTAAGTAATGGGATATTTATTGAGTCATTTTTACAATGCTGTAACTGTGTTAAATTACATTTTGGTAAAAGTAACTACTACTGCTGTCATTTAGCAGACGCTTTTATCCAAAGCGACTTACATTTGATAGAACAACACAAGCAAGAAACTACTAACTACTACCTATAAATAATTACCTGTTTTTGTATTAGTAGTGTGCCCAATTATGGTGTTTATTACATTTCAATCATTCATTTTCTATTAATCATAATATTTTAGTGCAAAGATGCCCTGCGAAGAGGGGCACATTCAACAACACCAAAAATTAAAAGATGTTTAACAGGTACCAGCTAGCCCTGTTCTTTTTACCTTCTGTCGTTTCATGTGATGGGAGAATGCAGGCTGCTTCATATTCAGGGTTTTATTAAAGTGCACTAACAACAATAAAATATTGGGCTCCTCTTCATATGCATGCCTCTTTTCTTTGAGCAGCAGCCCCCATTGGAGGTCTCTGCACAGGACAGCCCCGCAGTTTGTCCCCGTTTCACTGCTGCAACAAACATGGTTCAAATTAAACAGTCCTCCAACAGCTTGCCAAGTTCTGCACGTCTCATATATAATGACTAATTAATTGAGTCACATTTGCTGCTGCAGGGAAACATTGAACCTGTAGGACACTGACCCAAGAAGTGTGGAGTTGGTGATCCCTGGTCTTTTCGTTAATGCAGGACAACTTCTACCACAGAACGGCCAAATGTGGGGATGCATCAGATGAATTACCCACAATGCACTTTGCTCTATAGTCTCCTCCCTGCATTAGGTCCACTTGTAGCAGACCAAGGCCTGCATTTGGAGGCATATTGAGTCTGCTTCTTTGACCTGAATAAGAGTTCATTTGGCCATTTGAAACTCACAAAATGAACAAGACAGTCGACATTCGAATCTAAATGCTGGTGTGAATGCGCTCTCAGCAGCTTTTTAAAAATGATATATTTAATTTGAACAATCCCACAGGCTATGTAAAGTCATAGCCAAGTGAACCCCATGTTCTTTGGGGAACCCTTAGGGGGCCAAGGACCCCTGGTTGGTAACCACTGTGTATAAATAATCTTTGCAATGCGTCAGTGAAAAAACAAGAATGTACCCTATAGCTGATGACAGCTCATCTGTATTTCCCAAGGCTTCGAAAATATGATCTTCCTTTGGTCTTCTCTCTCCTGTGAATGTGCTGGAAAACCCTGGACAGAAATAATAGATTAAACTTTTGCTAATATATATAATTTTATACAGTAAAACAACTAAGTTAATTTGCAAAGAGAATTAACCTTTGTCTCCAGTTTTGGTATATATTTTGGGTCCTTTATTTTCTTCTCCAGTAGCATAACTGTTGGGGGTGAAGAGAAGGAGATAAATGAAAGGTTTCCAAAACATCTATCAAGGTATATAACTCAGTAACTGACATGCACTGGTTTCACTGGGTCTCCTCCTCCCAGTCAGGAGTTTTGCAACAGTGCATGTGCAGCTACATGAACACAAACTCAACACTTTACACACATCCTTTGACACATAACAGGGATGTATAAATACCTTCTCTCTGAACACAACACATTTTCTGTTCGGTGCTCGGTTATGAGCCTACGTGTCCGCACTACACAGCGAAGAAGTGCAGGTTTGATGAAAAGCGATGTCATATTAAGCTACAAGATAGCAGCTAAAGGTGAATGTTGCTTGGATGTTCAATTTAGTCCCTCTGTGGTATCCGTAGCTTATGGGCGTTTCGTTTTCCTCGTATGATTGGTCAACTCATCGTGTCGTAGTAAACCAGGAGATGCTGATTGGTCAGAAGGAAGCATGTTGAAGTGTCTGCTCTGCTGATTGGATACTGGAAGCAAAATCCGTGATCGTCCCTCTCTGTGTCAACTGTGTTTTTAGCACGACAATCAGGCAGAACATAAGACAGTTTGTCATAGAATCAGTGGTTTCTGACAGGTAAAATGTTTCCCTAAACTCCCGATGTTCGTCAGTCGTTGATTGGAACCACGTAGCTGTGTGGCCCAGCTGTCCACTGCTGGTTGCTGTTTCAGAGGATTAACATTAGCAAGTGTCAATGCTGTCAGTGAAAAGTTGAATTGAAGTTCAATTTTTCACTTTGAAGGCTGCAGAAATGCAAGTCAAGGACTGCCTTGTTTCTGCTCCTGGGAAGGCGATCCTCCACGGAGAGCATGCCGTTGTTCACGGAAAGGTAACTGAAATGTGACACGTGGAACTCAGCTGTAATTCATATTGTTGGAGAAAGATTTTCCATAAATTGAATTTCACTTTGCTCATTTTCTTTGACAACACTTGTTTAAACGGATATTCATATAGACAAGCTGTGATGCTTTACTTTATTTATTTTTTTGTTGTTGTTCTGTTTTCTCATTACAGGTGGCTCTTGCTGTGAGTTTAAACCTGAGATCATATTTGCGATTGAAAGCCACCTCTGATTGCAAAGTTTGTGTCAACCTTCCTAATATCGACACTTTCGTCTGCTGGGACCTTTCAGAACTGAAGCATCTTGCACAGCATTTCCGTGGTGAGAGATGACATACCACTGAGCTCCAACAAACACTCCTGCATCATGCATCCTACAATAAGTTGCATACAAAAACTGTCAAATTTTTACACACTTTTTTTTGTTTTTGTTTTGTATGAGTAGGTCTAGAAAAGAAATCAGATGTGGTTTTCATAATTCTTACCTATTACTTGCACCACTGTCCACTAACTTTCCCTATTTCCTGTAGCACTTCTAAAGGAGCAGAAGAAATAAAAAAAACAAAGGATAGAAAAATTAAAGGTTCATCAACTTGCTGCTTTTGGAGTCTGCCGGTGTAAATTAATCTGAACTCAGTTTACAGCATTGCCTGGAGAGAAAGAAAAAGTGTGATTGGGGTTTAAAACTGTTGACAATGATTTTAAAAGCATTGAAAATGCCAGGTTGGAGCACGCTCTGTTAAAAAGCTCCTGTTTATATTGAGTTCTCTTCATGTCATTGTACTGATCTTAGGCCAATTGAACATCACATAAATCATTTACTATATTAATGTAGAATTCTTCATTTGAACAGTGCTGTTTCCATGTTATATGTCGGTTTTTTCACACATCAAATGATCAAAGCATGAACATTTATTTGTTGTTTAATTCCATGTCATTTATGAAATTAATAGGTAAGAAAGAAGAGGCTCCACGTCTGGATGCTGAACTTGTGAGGAGACTGCGTGAATTTCTGGGTGTGTCCAATGGAAACTTGGATAGTTCCAATACAGCCACCTTAGCCTTCCTTTACATATACTTGTCACTGTTCGGATCCAGGTGAGAAATGTCTACTGTTCCTCTCATAGTTTACTTATTCTATAGAAACCAGGCCAGTCAAATGCAATCAAATGGAAAAGCTGTTATTTTATGTTGTTTTATTCCCTCTACGTTTGTTTAATAAAAAGCAGGACAATCTGTGAAATGATGATTTCCACATATTGATGTGTTCCATCCGCAAAAAAGAAAGTCTCAGTATCTACAAATGTGACACTTTGACCTGGCATTCAATGTTGCAAATGCATCTCTTTTTATTAAATGGCTGCTGATTGTGTTTCTGTGCATGAAATGTTGCATTTTTATCGAAGGAAACATTTTGTGCTGGGAAGAGTTCCCTGTGCTACAAATCTGTCCTCCTTTGTGCTTTTGGAAGATGGGACAAGGAGATAGCAGAGCCTCATCTGAGTTGAGAATTTCTAGCCTGTTTAGTTGATGCCAGATAGTGTTTCTGCTACTTAACAAGCCCACTTTAGGCTCATGTACATGTTAAAGAAATGTACCTAATGTAGCGAAGAAAAAAGGAAACATTTTTCAGATACTTTGAGATTCTGCAGAACCTCTTGCCACCTATTTAAAATATAATTTTGCAAATCATGCCACTTATAGAAAAGCCAAAGTCTGCTCTGATTGGTCAGCTGTTTGATAGAAAATGACATCATGCAGATGCCTTTCATTCTGTGCAGCATTTTAGCCAGCGTAACTTCTTCTCGGTCCTTTTCGAATATATGTGTTAATGCTTTCTTTTTTTTTTAGTTTCACAAATTGATTTTGTACCTCTTTTTGTTTACTGTATGTATTTGAAAGAAATACAAAAAAAACATTTTGAGTATTTGGAGTTTCTTGGTCTTTGGAAAACTTTGAAGAAAAGAGAAAAATAAACATTATAATTTGAAAACAGGAGAATGTCAGCATTGACTTGTGAAAACTAGTTGTGTTGTGTAATGGTGGACAAACAGATTGAATTCTGTTGATAGCTAGCAGTCGTCAGATGAATTTAAGGCATTAACTAAGCTTAAACTCAAGTAAATGCTTATATATTTAACTAAATATTGAGTAAAAGGTAGACATCAACTATAACTCTATATGTGATGGAAACTTGTGAAATAAACTATAGACAACAAATAAAACTGGATCCTTTTCGCTGTGACTGCTCTTTGCTAACACATAAGTGTTTATGTAAAAATAATGCTACAAACTGTACTCATCAGTTCTTATGCCAAATAAATCATATTAAAGCAGCATTAGCCAAGAGTGATTAGTATCATCTGAGGGTTTATTACACTGGTGTCACAGCCTCGCTGCTCACATGCAGTCATGCTGGTTTCACCTCTTAAATCTTCTCAATCTTCAGTCTTTAATTTACAAAAATGCCCTTATTGATTATAAAATGTTTCATGGAAGGAAAAAAAAACTCTTCCTCTTGAAAATGAAGACAGAAAGACAGACAGACAGAGGGAGAGATGCACGTTAGCAGCTCCAGCAGCTCCGAACAGGGGGGATGCTCAGGAACATTAGAGCTGCAGGTTGTTGGAGGGTTTAATCGGCGCTGACACTGTGCTGGCGTATCTGAGAGAGGTGAAGGGTTTCTGACAGGATGGCCACTAATGAGAGTCTGGCAGTGGGCCATTCTGCACCCTTTAACAAGTCCGGATGTGCTTTTCCCTCAAGAGAAGAACCGGACAATTAGTTTAGAGTATTCTCCTCTCTGCCCGAAAGCAGCTTCTGACAGACACTGACAGAAGTGTCAGGCAAGTTTCTGCTGCATAAACTAATCTATGGGTTACTATACATTACATATGAGTACAGTGTAACGCTACCTGTTCATGTGCTTTTTTGGAGAATGACACAATATTTGGCTTTTAAATAAGAAATTGACCTTATGAGATATTAAGTGAGTAATAGCTGCATAATAATTCATATGTTTTATGAGGTTATTCACGGTTTTTGAGGTGCAGTTACAGATAGTAGTTAAATGTGACTAACTACAGTAATTCAATAATAAAGTATTTAAGTGAAACCAAACTGAGGTTCAGTCTTTCTGATTGTTTCCGTAGTGAGATGCCCGGCATGACCGTGTCTGTGTGGTCTGAGCTGCCAACCGGAGCAGGACTGGGATCAAGTGCTGCTTACTCTGTGTGTTTAGCTGCTGCTCTGCTTTGTGCAAGTGGAGCCATTCCCACTCCTCTTAAAGAGATGGATCACACAGCCAGGTAATGTCATTATAAATAATGAGCTTTAATGAAAGGGTCTGCATCCTGAGCTGCATAATACTGGGTCAGCCACTAGTGTACATACACACCTGATGACACAACTCTCTTAAGGATGCATAGTTTTATAACTCATAAGCAGGTGGTGTAGTTTTGTGTGATTTGGTTCTGGACTGGTACTTTCTTAGCGATTGATTGGACTCCATTACAAGGAAGCCAGTTTGCTTGTTACCCATGCCATGTGTGCTAATGCCATCATGGATGTTCCTACTTTATTTGCTAGTTCCAAATTCAAAATGAACATATATGATGAATAAAACCTCACTTTCAACATTTCATATTTAAATTTTCATTAATAAAGGGTTTCGATCAGGGGTTGACAACCTGCGGCTGCAGAGCCACAAGTGTCTCTTTAGACCTTCCACCATGGTTGTTATTAACAGACTAAAAATGCTAAGGGACCAATGACTGTACAGATATTGTGAAAAAGCAGGTGTAAGCTGTTTTTTTTTTCATTAAATATTTCCATTCAATTTTCACTGCATGAGACTCAAAGTACCTGGAATATTCGATTAGATCTGTCTTTCTTGTCATTTAGTTTGAAACTTGCTTTTAAAAAGAAAATCCACAAATACTTTATCTATATCCAATACAGGAAAATCTTCTTTTTTCCCCTTTATCTCAAAACTCTTTTTGTAAAAATAATAAAAAATAATTCCTTCTTTTTCTTTTTTTTCAAATTTCCTGTCCCAGATATTTATAAAAATTATTAGTTGTCTTTTTGCAAAGGGTCATGTCATTTGTTGCTCTGAGCTAGTTTATTTAACCAGGCGGGGGTATAATTTGGAATGTAAAAGTTGCTGATTAATTTTCAATCTTTGCAACCTGTTTTCTTTTGCAACTTTTGTAAAGGTCCTCTGAATTTTTGGGAAAAAGAGTTGTACAAACACTTATGGCTGGGGACAGAGGTTAATCTTAGAAATGGAAATGATATAATACAAACTGCAGTATTATATTCCAGAAACTCATACATTTTTGACAGATTATACCATTTACTACTTTGAACCTATTTAAAGTGAACATTTCAGAAACGGTCTTATTTGTGTGTCTGGTTTCAGTTGAACAGATTTGTAGAAGTGCAAATATCAAATGTGGCAAAGACAGCAACAAAAAAGCACTTAGTCCGGTTTTAGCATATTTACAGTATAATATTCTTATACAAGATAGAATTATAAAAGCCTCAGACCAGAATCATACTGTAATCCAAAACAACATCAGTAACAATTAAGTAAACACAGTTGTGTCTCTTGGTGTTTACTGATTTGTTCGCCTTCAGAGTCCCTTTTTTAAATTCTAAATCACTGCAGATGGTGTCAGGAGGACCTGGAGCTCATCAACAGTTGGGCCTTTCAAGGGGAGATGATCATCCATGGAAATCCTTCAGGGGTAGACAACGCTGTCGGAACATGGGGTGAGGCTCGAAATGATCAAACACATGGTGTTTCCTTCTCTTTCTTTTATTTATTTTATATACTTTAATTAAACCACCGCAGTATCACACCATTATACTCCATTATTTGCTGACAAGTACCCATTAAATGATTTTGTTTTCATTTTACGTAGGTGGCATGCTGAGGTTTTTAGCCGGGAAAATAATACCACTGAGCAGGTACAGATGCTGGGGAAGACCCGAAGCAACTCTTAATGAAATCCTTTTGTTTTTTGCTTGCTACAAACAAAATCTTGTGTGAATCGGTGTGCCAGCAGATATATAAACTCTGTGATCTCCCTTGCTTCCAGGGTGCCATTATTAAGAATCCTCCTCACTAATACCAAAGTACCGCGTAGCACCAAGGTACTTGTTGCCAGGGTGAAGGACAAAATTAACAAGGTACTAAATGGTTTCTTCCTCCCCCATGTGTAACTTGCTGACACCATAATTAATATAATAGGCAGTGCTTTTGCGTAGCAGATACTCCAGAGCATGGGGTTGAGTGCCTCCATGAAATATTAAAATTAAACTCTTAGCCAGCACCCCTGTGTGCTGTTGCCTTGGTGACACCAGCAGGTGTGAGGATTTCTGCCTCAGACGCGGGTCTGTGTTCTGTTGTGGCAACGCTGAGTGCAATCAAAGTCAAACATGTAAATGTACAATCTGCACACAGCCTGTCCATCAAAAACGACTCACCCAAAATGCAAATTTCATGTTTTTTCCTCAGAAATCCTCATTTTTTCACAAATGCTGGAAATGTTCCTTTTGTTTTGTTTTTGTTTTCTCCTTTTGCAGTTTCCCTCGATCATGACTCCTGTGCTTGACTCTGTTGATGCTATTTCCTGCACTTGTGAGAAAGTCCTCTCAGAGATGACATCTGAGCCCATCACAGGAGAGCACTACAATATTCTAGAGGTACAAATTATTTGTAGATTGTGTAAAATATTTCACTCTACATTGCCTCCATTGAATTGGATTTTATTGTACTGCTTAAAATACGGTATTGTGTAATATCTTTGAATGTTAAAGTCTCTTTAACAAGACAGCCAGTTTATGCAGACGGCTGTCAAACTGAAACGGCCGGGATTAAATGCAGCCATATCGTGTAATTTATAGGAGTTGATTGACATCAACCAGCACCATCTGAATGTGATGGGTGTGGGGCATCCTTCCCTGGACACACTCATCCGCGTCACGTTGGCCAAAGGGCTCCACAGCAAGCTAACAGGTGCAGGTGGAGGAGGCTGTGGCATCACACTGCTGAGACCAGGTACAGCTGGCAGAGACTCTGGAGCGACAACAATGAGCATTTCATCCATTTTGTGTTGTTGTTTTTAAGTAAAGGGACATTTTCATCCAAATGAATCTCTGCAGTTGTTGTGACTAAACTGCAGCCCTTAATATTTTACTATGCAAAGTAATGTCACATATTACCTAAATCTCAAAAGCCTGCAAAATAACACAAAGCGAGAAAACATTTGGACATCCCGATTGGTTAGTGTCAGTTCACACCACCTTTTGCAGGTATCGCAGATTGTAGATGCTTTTCTTTTTATAGCAGGTAAGATTCTTTCGTTAGCTGCTTACAGAGTTTTTTTTTTTCCTTCAAAGGATCTCTGTGAGACACAGAGCACAAGTTGAAAACATGACTGGCCAACTTCTGAGCTTTAACAATCAGGAATGTGTTAGTTTAGTTTAAATTGGCTGGTGTTTCTTTACTAATATCTAATGATGTGTATAGTTTAAATCTGTACAAAAGTGCGCCATCAGAGTCTAAGAAGTCTTCCTGAAGGACTTTTGCAGTCAAACTAGGGAACTGCTTTGCCTTTCTAGGAACTATGAGCTGTTACTAATAATAATTACGAAGAAGCCATAGTCTTTAGAAGCTTTTTACGATCTAAGGCCTTTATAAAAATCATCTGACAGCCTAGATCTTGTAGGATGCTCAGATGTTTTCATGTTGCACTTTTTTTCCTTTGCAAAAAATAAATACATGATCATTTATTTTTCTCTAGCTAGATGTAATTACAGCAGCTGCCTTTTTGCCCCAGACTGCCCAAACTTGTGCATGTCACTATTTAAAGGGTAAAGTGTGATGAAGGAAGGTTGATGTTCAAGGAGACTCTAAAGCTCCGTCACTCTTGATTTGAGTGGCAGAAAATGATGAGAGGGTCGTACGTGGGGTGTGTGTACGAGTACAACAGTGGAGCCGGACGGCAGGGGGCTGTGTGTGAACTTCTCTTTGGCAAAATAAACAGGCAAAATAACCTGCAAGTTCAGTCTTTGTTCGCGCCCACAGCCAGTAGCGTACTGAATTTTAATAAGTCCTAAATCCCCCAAATAGATTTCTAAATGCTCTTTATTTGTGTTCATCTCAATCCTTTCTCTGAATCGCAGCTATTTTCAAGTATCTGTTTATTCTAATGCTTTAAAAGAGTCTTTACACTAATACTCTTTGAGTCAGAGAAGTCGGCACAGTTATTTTATCTGGTCCTTTTTAAAGCTGCCTTGCGTGTGCCTCTGAAGCTTTCCAGTTTTAACTGGATGTGTTTAGTTTTCCTGTTACTGTGCAAGTGTATTGGACAGTTTCTTTGAAAGGGCTTGGAGATGACTTTTGTTGTGTATAAATAAACTGAACTGCAGCTATGTCCTGGTGACCTGGTGCTGGACATTTTCTTTGTTTTTTCAAAAAGGAAAACGGCAGGGATGTTGCAGGCATTGTACGCAGTCACACAAATCGCGTCCTTGTTTTTCTGTATGCAAGTTAACTGCATTACAAAATTTTGCATTCAGCAGCAAGTGTTTGTGTTATTTTTTTTCTCATTTTGGTTTGACTCTATTAGCATGTTATTATCCTTACTTGTTCTTTTTTCAGAAACGGACTCCTCAGTTGTCCAGGGTACGGTGCAGGACTTGAGAGACTGTGGCTTTGACTGCTGGGAAACGAGTATCGGTGGACCGGGCGTCCAGCAACACTCCCCTCTCTCTGTTAAGGAGGATGTTTTGGAGGTTTTAATCCGCTACTAAGACCCATTTGTGACTGAACAACAAGGCGGGTGCACTGTTTAATTTTGTTTCTCTTTTTTTGTTACCTAAAGACTTGAGAAATCTTGAACTAACATCATGGGCTGAAATAGCCAAAGAATACTTCACAATGAGTGAAGCTGGACCAGACTATTTACTTTCATCAGTGTTAATTAATTACAGTGTTAATTATTTTCCTGAATGTAGGGAAAAACTTTTTTTTTTCCTGTTTTGTGTGAAGCATTTTATTGAAGTAAGGTGATGTGTACTGACCTCGGTGTCCACTAGGTGGCATGACAGTTGCACGAATGCTTTTTATAAATCAGGATTTGCTTTAAATGGCTCCAATAAATTTGACGTCCGAGTGAAGCACTGAGACATTAAGTTATATTTCCTTCCAAAAGGTGAACCCGGTAACGTTTAACCCACCTCTTTCAATGAATAAACTGACTGACAGACTTTTATTACTTTCTGTTGACATTGTAACATGTTAAGCTGTTTGATATCTGCAAGAATGATGTGATTTTAGGATTTATTTTACACTAAATGATTGTTAAAAAAGTCAGGAAACCAAAATGATCACTGATGTACTCATAGGTCATAAATGCTGATGCATGTCATATCAAATTCAATTAAAGTATGCTGCTTATTTATTGTTGCATTGATCATTAATTTATCTCTATCTTAAACATAAATAATGGTGTTTAAAATTGCACTGTAACTAAATTATATTCAGAGTATTTTGTTCTGCTTTTGTCTGCAGTTAAAGGAGTAAATGGCTGTGTTGTTTTGCTAATTGAGGGTGGAGAAAGGAGGACAGCAGGAGTGTTTGGCCTCTCTGGAGACTCCGGATTAGCACCACAATAATGTGAATTAACAACAACCAGCATCCTTCTGAGTCACACGTTTGTGCTGACACACACACAGCCGCTTCCCCAAATTCTCCTTCACGTAATCGCTCATTCTCCTAAGTATGACAAAATATGCTGCGAACGCCGCAGATGCAGACAGCAGATCTGCCTAGAATATCCCTGATTTGGCTGAAAAGGTCAGTGTGGGATTCAGTCGAGTTTGAATATCCATTTCGTTTTGTACTTTTTAAATGTCATGAAGATTGAGTAGTCCAAATCTGGCAGGGTACGTGAATAAACGGCATTTGTCACCCTCCCTTCTTTTCTGGCTGGCGCCCCTTCTGTCCTCTGGAATTGTGTCATCTTTATGTCAGGGCAGCCCCCCGTCAGCGTGCCGCACAGTTGTCCCCAACCCCTGCTGGAATTTAATTACCACTGCGCTTTTCAATTGAAATGGCATTGACGAGGGTGGAGAGGGGTGGGGGAGGCAAGAAGGCTACAACCGAGCCAGTGTTATTTCAAGCCCCTCTTTTTATGTTCTGTCTCCTTATTTCACTCCTTTTAGCCCTGCGAGGCACAGATGGTATTTTTTTATATCAATGTGAGTGGCTGCTTCTTTCTGCTCTGATAAATAGAACCAAAGAAGGGCCTGAGATTATTTCAGATAACCGAGGGAGTGAGGAAGGAAGCAGGAGATACAGAGGGGGGATGTCAGAATTAGAGGGAGGGTGAGGAGGGTGTGCTAGCTCAGTGGCGAGGAGGAGCATGGACAAATCATTTAACATTTTGCGTGTTTTAGGGAGTTTTGTCCAGATGGATCAATGTGAGTGAATCGAGGATGAATAATTCATTTTGTCCAAGCAGAAGGTCTGAAATGCTAAATGTGAATTTGCTGAGTGGTCCTCCCCTCTGTGGCACATTCCCTCTGGTACTCCTGTGGACTGCTGAAATGCTTGTCGGGAGCCATTAAGTTTGAATGCAGAATTAGACCTGCTTGACAAGATATGATGCTGATGTCCACTGGTTTTGCTAATAGGGATTTGGCGTGTGATTCGCTTCCTACAGCGGACACCTCCATCCACATATAAAAGCTGCTGGATTTCTCATTGGTTGCTATTATTGAAAAGTTAAACGCATGTTTTTTATATTCTTGCTCTTGACAGTATCTGTGTCAAAAGTGGATGTGGAATTGGCCACAGCAGGGACTGAAAGAGAAAAAATATTAAGTTTTTAAGTTTTAAAACAGGCAAGTAATAAAACAGGTCAGCAGGGGATTTTTGTTTCACTGCCTTGTGACGGTGTTGCGCTTCCCTCGTCAGTCCTGCAGCCCTGCCGCAGCAACGAGAAGAGATGTTTATTCACACTTCAACTGAATAATTTGCCACATCTTTGCTGTGTTTGTTCAGGCTGGAACAGGTTTGAAGAAGTTCATCTTGCAAGAAACTTCCTGAGTTCGCATCACTAAATAATGCATTGTGCATGGCTGGATAATTAAAGAATGGAAAGCCAAACAAAAAAAACGTAACACATTTTTGTTTTGCTCCCACTTTATTCTATTGGGGGTGGCCAGGGGCCGGAGCGGGTGAGAGGCAGGGCACATCCTGAACAGACTGCTAGTCCTTCACAGGGTCACCTCAGAAGCAACAACTAACTCAACCTGAGAAATAATGTAAAAATCTCCATTTATCATAACATGCATGCACAGACTGAATCTCCAAACTCCACACAGAAACGCCCCAGCTGAGGCTTGAACCAAGAACCTTTTAGCTGTAAACACAGCGTCGGCCTGGGATGTTTCTGCTCCCAGCATAGCCAAAACATTTACAAATCTCCACCTGGAAGGTCTGTTTGGTCTAGGACTGGGCTTCTGTCATGGCAAACGGCCTCCAAGCATACAGAGCATACTTCAGCTCCTCAGTTGTAAATATCTGAAACACTTCAGAAACAGGACCTCCAAACCATGTCCTGGTTTCAATCATGGAACTGTATCATGTCTTCATATTGATCCTGGAATTGATCCTGTGAAGATGAGGGCACGTGCAACGTTCTCCATCATTCCTCAGCGCCAGGAGCGCGTTTGTTTAATTGCAGAATAAAGTGCTGCTTTTTCATGTTGCCTTTGAAAAGCCTCATTGATTTTTATTCCACCCTTCATCCCTGCTGTGTTCAGTGTTAAGAGCAAATCCCTTGTGTTGACGTTGCCCCGAATGTAAACGTATTAAATCTGTCAGCGCTTTTCACAAGCCTTCCAGGTGCTGTTCAGACTCTTTAACGCTCATTTAAAAAAAAAAAGTCTGACTTTTGGGTTTTTAGTGTTCAAACAGAAGAAAAAAGAAGAGAGTTGCTTTCTGTATCACATGTGAGCTGGTGTGAGGCTAATCAGACTCGAGATTGAGGTTCCTTTCTTAACGTTTGCTTTTTGCGATAAGAAATGTAGTATTTTCAGAGATAAAATCTCAGCAGCTTACAGCTGTTAATCAAAAGTTTAAGTGTTCACACAGTTCGTTATTTTGTTTAAGTTTGCAGGGCTCTTGTATAGATACATTACATTGCATTACATAAAGTCAAACATTAATCTGAATCCTATAATCCAAACAGGATTTTTCCTCTTTTTTTGGCAAACAGGCAGAAACTGCATCTTAGATACTCACATAAAAACAAATCGGTAGATGAAGGACTTTAATATAGAACAAAAACATCCTGAATGAAATTTGATTTGCATTAATTTGAGAAGCAGCTTATCTAACATTCATACTTTGAACTTGCTTTGAATTTGAAATAGGTTCTCATCATTTCCCTGGGATTGCAGCCAATTTATTGGATTCATTTTTTCCCCCTCTTCTCAGCAGCTCAGAAGAGGATGATCTCGAAACGTTTTCATGTGACATCATGTGATTGATGGACCATTAAAATGTCAGGCAGATGTACTTAAAACAGCAGCTTTTAGGTTGATAAATCATAGCACAAATGGATACATAAAGCTGTTAGAAACAAATATTCCCATCTAGAGCTATCTGCAGTCAGATAGTAATGGATGTTCAGTCTGATGGTCTGTCTGTCTCTCTGTACGTTTCTTTCTTCACATTTTCCCTCCCCCAGCGTACAGTACTGTATGTCTGGACCACTGCAGTCACTAAATTACAATGGAACAGGTAGGAGTGTTCATATTTCATCTGCTGCATTTATGATAACATCTAATAATCTGAAAGCGTAGCAAAAGTGGTATCTCGTTGCTCATGCATTATGAATGAGTCACTGATTGCTTTTTTGCATAGATTAGCAATCATTTCACAGAAATCTCTGCTATAAAAATGTACCAGGGTGGTTTGAGCTTTTTTTTTTTTCTGAAGAGTTGCCACATCCTGCTGTTCTTTAACGTAAGACAGATCAGGTGATACCACTTTTCCCTCTTGCCCCTTGGCTCCGTCTCTTGCTCTCTGATTTATTTCTCTATGCATATCATCATGGGGGGGATAAGTGTAATTTTCAACCCACTTTGCAACTGATTGCTCACTTAGTGAAAATATTCAGCATCTGCAGTGTTATTGTATTTGGAGCCAAGTAGCTAAGTACCACTGAGATTCCTTGGCAGCCAAGTAGATATTTGTCAACTTCAGAAGCAAATCTTCAAAGCGCAGAGATTTCGGTGAGTTTCAGTGACCTTTAGTTGTCCTGACTTGCAGCCACACGTTGGTATAACACATAAGGGACTTGCATGGTCTAGTGGTTAGGAAAATAGTCTGGTGACCAGATCGCTGTGTGAAGTCCCAGGTGAGGTTTACATATTTCTTCTGTTTCCTGACAGGCAAATAACCTGTTAAACATTCACAATGATCCACGTCATCCAGTAAAGTTTCGAGTGAAATGCACTTAACAGAGTTTTTAAAAAGGAGTCTTATAAACACTGTGAACAATGTCTGCCACTCTATTTTCCCACTTTTTTTTGATTGACAGATTTAAGTTGTTTTCACGATTAAAACTGAAATACATGGAAGCTTTAGCAGCACTTATATTAATGGCTTTGTTTGACAATCATAATAATACAGATGTAAGTGAAGGTGCTGCCTTGTTGCTCGCTGAGTAAAAACAGCAAAGTGCGAGTGTGCATGAGGCGTTTGCATGTGTGCATGCCCGCACTGTCTCTCGGCATAACCCTTGGCCTCTGCCCCCTTCCCTCCCCCAGATGGGCAGGCTCTCAGCCGAGGCCCTGTGGAGGTTGGTGCCCTCTGCCTGACAGCCCGTCACTGTGCTATAGTGGTGATTTTTTTTTCTGCAGGAGATGGTGTCTGATTGGGAGCAGTGTGTGAATAGCCCTGTCACACTCGATAAGCCAGCAAGACGACCTGTGACGGGGACATATGGCATGTTTGACAGGGAGAGAGGGTGCGAATCGCACTGAATGATAAAATGGTGTTTTTCCCCCTTCGGCAATGTCATGCTTTCAGGCAAGCGTGTGGACCATCGCTCACTCAAGCGGCTGACTCCGGCCTCCTTGTGACATCTCCTTCAAGGTCCTGGTTTTCTCTGCCTTGCGCCTGGACAATTCTGACACTACGAGCTTTCGCCGCTCACAGCTGCTCCGTTAGCTTGTCGACGTGGGGAACATAATTGGATATCAGTTTAGTTTAGCGATGCAGACTGGGAAATTCATCTAAAGAGCCGGTTTGTCAGAACTACTTTTAAAGCTTTCTGGCAATGCGGCCCTCCCTCCTGTCTCCTCGCAGACTGTCACACGCCTCACACTGCTGATTAATACACACAGTCTCATCAGATGGCTCTAATTGATGGGTTCAGCCTCTTCAGGACCCTGATTTATTTAAAGGGCCACAAACATTGAAGAAAGAGAGGAGGGTGGGGGTGGGGGGCTTGGTTCAGGCTTGGATTTAAGTGTGTCGGGGAAATTATTGAGTTGAACTGCACGCCTTTCATCCTTACTGTCAGCCGGGTCTTGACTTCTGCTGTTGCTGCCTCAACTCCTATTCTGTCAAGTGTCACATTGTCAGTGTTTGTGGCCCTGACAGACAGCCCAGGTGTCACACTCAGGCTTCAGTGCACCATCAGGCACCTCTGCTCAGGTCCCCAGTGGTTCACAGTCAGCGAGACAGCACAGTCCAATAACCCCTCTCAAACCCAGCATGTCTTGCTCCCTGGGGAGTCCCCCTGTGGAGTTCACTCTCTGTGTCCACTGGGCCAGAACTTAGAGACTCTGCCAATGGTCACATAATCCTGCTTTCACTCTGAATGCTAATTATAACACTCTAACTGCTACAGTACCGATTCTGCAGTTATACTGTTTCTTCTGCAATTTCCCTAGAGACACCAGGAGTTGTATCTTCAAATTCAAAGGCAGCGAAACTAATTCAAATGTCTTGTTTCTTGCACTTGTAGCAACACATGGACAAATTTGTGAGAGTACTAATGGACAAACTATGATGGATCAACAACAGAAAAGCAAAAAAACAAACAAATAAAAAGAAATGAAAAAATGTGACAGGACATGTCATGTTTTGGGCTTGACTGGTATAAATGTGGGTAATGACCACAGAGAGACCACAGTGCTTCTCAAAATATTTGCATTTGACAGGATGAAACCAAACAAGTTGCGGTGCCACTTGAAGATTTCTTATTCTGAATACAAAGAAAAATCCTGTTGAATACTTCAGAGATATATTACTCAACTGTTGTAAATAGCTCAGTTGTACCAAAGCACCATTTGTCTGGTTAAATGCTCAATTTACCGCACATTAAGTACTGTAGTACAGTTTACTGGTCAAAAAAGCTTCACAATATAGCAGAGAAATGAATACTTGCCTCTGCCGCTAACATAAGTATAAGTCAATAAACGAATGATTTCAGACCTTTTCTCTTATTTTTCTCTTTTTCTCTTCACAGTGAATCCATTTAAGTGCTGTGGTGCAGGGATGAGATGGCGGTGGCTGATGTTATTGTTGCCCAGCAGAAAAAGTTTTGGAACAACTAATTTAAAAGGTATCATCTTTCAATCACAAATTACACCATTTATGTCTGCAAGTTACAGGTCATGTCTGTTACATTTACAAAAAGTTTTATCATCCATATATTTAAATGTATTTATTTCTTTATTAATTTATTATATTGATTTATTGATCTATCATATTAGTTAAGTTGAGCAGAATTATGTCTGGGGTCGTCACATAATTGTGTAAAATACATAACCTACATATATAGAATAAATTTTGGATTTTTATTATGGCTGTCAAAATTAAATCATTACTGAAGAGATAAATCTAAATTTAATACCTTTACTCTTCAACACATTAATGCATAAATCCACATGAACCTTTCTAATTTATGACAACACAGTTTTCTAGCCTTATATTTATATATGATTAATAATTGTCATCATGGAAGGTAGGTCATGAACACCAACATATGTCATCTTGGGAATCATGACTCAAAAGGTTTGGGAACCAGTACTCTAGAGAAGACATCCAGTTTATAAGATCTTTAAAACAGTTTTCCCCTGAAAAATCCTACTATATTGTTGCAGACCATCAGTATTATCAATGTTTTTTTTTTCAGTAAAACTTTGCTTTCATGCATTAAAAAGAAACAAAAAAAACATGCTCATTTCTTTGTGCAAACCTGATTCTTCAGGTTTTTACCTGTGTAATTTTAACCATATCACCTAGCTCTTATGTCATCCATTAGGATTGTTTTCTTTCTTCATAGTCAGTTAATTTTGCATGACCCTGAAAAAGTATTTTTTTAATTTGAATAAAATTTGTTTAAAAGTGAAATGACTTCTTTATTTCCTCCATGTGTCTCTTATATGTAGATGGTATTGTATAATTCGGTCGCAGCTTGGCTTTTAACTCTTTCATATCCATAAATTGAGCTAACATTTTTACATTTCACAGAGTTGCCGTCCATGCCAACTGTATTAGAGCTCCTGCCAGCTTTTCTTCCACAAAGTTTCAAGCTGAGGACAGATAAGCCAAGACTTTCCCTCACTGACCCTGAATCAGATTTAGTTGTTGTTGTCCTGGATTCCCTCATTTAGGGTTGATAGGCTACGCTCTCATTCAGCCTCTATATCGAATGCTAAAGTGGTCTTTGCCTTTGAGTTTGTGATTGTCCTGCTGCATTGTTAACAAGAACTAAGAAGGGGGTCTTTATCATCAGCTACACATTAGAATTGTCTTTGTGTAATCATTGTTTGTTAATCAGCACCAGGGTCCTCAGTAGTTAAAGAAACTGTGCTCAAGTCGGCATTTTAAAGATTTAGCCATGCTTTAGTTTGTGCATTCCTCCAGAAAATTATAGGGATGGTTGGCTCTCCAGCAATCTCCATAAATAGGCAATGTGCTTTACAAAAAGCTGGAAACACAAAAGTGGTCATTTTGCATGATTACGTTCACTTACAGGATGATAATATTATTCAGAAAGCAATTTTAAGGAATTGTGAGACAAGAAAACCCTTTGATTAGCCAACAAAATGTGTCACTATTATGAAAGAAATGCCCTCCTTAAGTCAGAAAACAATACAGCTAAATGTAGGAGAGTGTTTGATGAGAACTTCTCATCATTTCTTAAAACGCAGTTTGTTTCCCTCACTGCTTTTTCTCGCTTCTTTTTACCATAATCTTTTCGAGGAAGTGGTAACAGATTCAAATAACTTTAAATGTTGTAGTCCTTCCTATATTTAGGTTTAAACAAAAATCCCCACGTGTAGATTTTCTTTTTCATGCACTTTCACCAGACAGTTGTTTGTTATATCCAATGATCACTTTTTCCCAACCTTGGCTGCTTTTGAAGCACACATGATTTCTTCCACTAAATGTGAAATGAAAAGCAAAAAATCAAAAACTCTGACACTGAGGATGAAAGCTGAAGCATGTAGTCCTTGTCCGCAGTCATCAGAGCATCGGCACTGATGACTGTGGTCAGGGTCACAGCACTTAACTCTCAAAAGAAGGGCCAGTGCTTGTAATCACATAATGTGTGTGATCTCTCATTCAAGTAGAGCTCACATTTGGCAAATGCAAATTATTTCATGGACTATGCAGCTCTGAGAGATTTGCTCTTTGTATGCTTGCTATGATATATAGTCCCATTATGTAAAGCATGCCAAATGCAGGCAGTTACGCTTTAGTTGAGAGAATGATTGATAAAATATTGATTCTTATTTCTAGCATAGCTTGTGGACTGTTTTGTTGCATTGTTTAATTTGCCTGTGTTCTGCATTTCAGAAACTGAACCAATGGGATCATGCAGGAGCCACAGCACTTCTCAGCGTTGTTTCTCCCCTTCTGTAATTAAGAGCAACATTTTTTGTTAGATTATAGGGAGAACCATCGTGCCATAGAACTGGGCTGCCTGATTAATAAAAGGCAGCTAATTTCAGTGGAGGAAGGCAGCGCTCCAAAATGGCTCCTAATTACACATTAGGAGTGTGAAAGGCTCCTGCCGCTCCGGCCTCAATCCTCCGCCCAGCCCGCAACCCCTCCCCAGCCAGGGTGCATGTGCTTGCCCACCAGCACATTAACGCCGCTCCCAGGAGTGCCTAATTCCAGCCAACCCGACGGCACAATCAGTGGCAGATGTCAGGAATCGAAGATGATGAATTATGAATATCCCGGGGAATACCAGCGTTCGGGGAAAGGATCCCCCCCCCCCCCTTTCCTGGGCCATTTTGGGCAGTCAAATAAGCAGGCGTATTTGGAAGGAGCGTGTCGTGGTTGGAGTGATTGATTTCTATTTGTCATTGTAAAT
>JAVQJG010013336.1:0-13185 GCA_036024015.1 Craterocephalus amniculus
ATGGGAGGGGTTGGAGGTCAGAGCTGAGGCCAGAGAAGCACAGCCTTCCTCTGTGATCAGACATCCTGACAGTCTGCAGAAAACAGCACATGAAGAAACTCTGAGAGAACTGCTGTGAAACTACAGATGAAGGTCGTCAGGCAGTAATGATCATCTGGGGAGAACCACAATCTCACCAGATTATAATTACTGGGGGCACGTGCTGATGTTTGCAGTGGGGCATATTATGTAATTTACTCTGTAATTTGTTTGTGTGCACAGCAGCATTGTTTGGTCTTCTAACTGCTCTCTTCTCTCCATCTGTCCCCTCCGGTCGAGTCCAGCAATAAGATCTTGAATTAATAAAGTTTTTCTCGTCAAGAGAGACTTTATACATGCAGTATACTGTAAATCCCTTCTTGATAGAGTAAATTTGCCCAGCACCAAATAGCAGCCAGATAATCATTCTGCTTGCAACAATGCTGGACAAGACAGGTTTAAAAAAAAATAAAAAAAATAAAATAAAATGAAAAGGCAGCTTCATTTTTGACTAACTCTTTTAGGTGTTCATCTTGTTAGCCTGCTTGGCCAACTGCCTGCCGGGCTTGCATAAATCCTATCAGTGACTTCTGACTCTTCACACTCAAGGCTTCAACCTAGAAAGTTATTTTGACAGGGTACCAACTGGACTCTTGGTTTTAATGATCGGGAAAAACTAGTTGGAAGGTTTCTAATAAGTATAGAAGGGATTGTATAGACATTTTAAGGTAAGAGGTGTACAGGAAGTTAGACAGGTAAAAAATCTGCGTTAAAGGGCTCAATAAGGAAATGAAGACATATCTCAGAAAGGGTTCGCATCAGACATGGAAGAATCTTGTAAAAGTTCTGATAGAAATATGGTCACACCAAAACCACTATCATCTGATGCAGGTCAATATTTTGCTCTAGTGTGCTGGAAACAAAGGTGGTCCTGCATTAAACAATAGATATGTGCCAGATTTCTTTTTAATTGTTTTTATGACAAATATGAAAAACCATTTTCTACATAAGAAAGTAGTGATAGTCAAGACAAAGGAAAAAGATTAATCAATGAAAATTTTACAACTGCTGTGAGATATGCCTGAAAATCTCTACCATTACTAAACACTTCCTTTCATTCATTAATTTGCAGTACTTTTATAGATTATATGGCATGTCTTAATTGATATCTGACCAAAAGCTTTGAGCAACCATGCATATGTGAATAGCTCATACTGCAAAAAGAGACCACATACCATTAAACAACTGACTGCCATTGTTATTTGCAAATACAACTTGCATTTCCCTCATCTGCAGGTCATTCACAAACACAAATGACTCTAATTCCCAGTTTTAAAAATGATTTAAACTGGTTGGTAGTTTAAATTAATTACCAAATCAAAAGTTTGACCTAATTCCTCTGTATCAATTCAGATCCATAACAGATCGATATTCCATTTTTTTTTTGTTTGTTTTTGTTTTGTCAAATATGTTGGCAGTGGATTTTAAAATATTTGTTCTTATGGGCTACTTTTTAAGGAAAATTTTTGCAAAAACGTATGACCTCTGACTCCAAATTTTGACTTTGGAAAAGTTTGGATTTAAATAACAAATAGTGTCTGATCCAGAAGAAAAAAAAATAGATGACAGTTCAACACATATGAACTGTTGCAGCCACAAGTTTGTAACACAGTCTCCTTCAGAAGGTCAGCAGTGAGGTGTACAAAAAGAAATTGGCAATTCAGTGTTAAATGGCTTAGAAAGACAATAAATGCTGCATTTGTTTTTGGTCAACCTGAGATTTACGGAAGTGTATCAGGACACTGAAGAAAACAAAAAAAAACAGTTCTGAGGACAAAGTCAGAATTCTTACTTTAATTTTGAGGAGGAAAAAGTAAAATTTTGAATTCTGAAATTTTTCTCTGAATTCAGACAATTTTCTCTAAATTTTATAATTTTTTTTCTTCAGTGACTTTAATGAGAGAATAGAGAGAGGCAGGCTGAAAATGAAAGCAGCCTCCATCAATCTCACACAGTGTGCTTGAGCTGCAACTTTTTGCTGTCCAACAAAAAATGTAGCAATCATCAATGAAACAATACATGTTTTGCGTTCAGTAATAAAAAAAAAGCACAAACAAGAAGAAAAAAAGAGAGTGCAGTTAGCTCAAAAACAGATTCTTTAGGTCCACAATGCAGCCAGCCCAGGTTCAAATCTCAGTGTAGGGCCTGGCTGGAGATCCCCTTTTTTCTCTGACCCCCTTTCCCATCAAGGAACCATCCAATAAAGGCCTCTAGAGACCCATGAAAAAATGAGGTCATATAATAAAACACCGAATTCAGAGAGAGGAAAAAAAGGAAAATATGGAATTGGGAGAAAGAATTTCGAACAGAATCTGAAAAAAATGAAATCGATTTCTTCATTTATTTCAATGGATTTTAATGGACGATTCAAAGAAAGAGGTATTAATATTGTAAAATCAAACTCTAGTAATATCTGGGAAAAGCTGCATTCAGATCAATTAAAGTACCGTTTAAAGGACTGTAATGTAATCAAAGGACTATGACATGTACAGTACTTCTATTTCTAAATGTTTCTTCTATATTCTTCAGTAATAGTCATTAATATCTGACAGTATGTCAGGTCAGGATTGGCCAGCAGCAGCTCTGAGTCTGGTCGTGGAGCAGAGGTTGACATCTACTGGTCTGACTGCTTAGACTGATGTCACATGAGGGTGCTTTTGGATGGGGCGTGGCCTGCACCAGCACCCACTGCTCAATGAGCAGCGTAAACATTACCTGCTTTCATGTCAGCCTCCAGTGACACCAGGTGGAAGGGCAGGTCGTTCAGTAATCTGAAGGGTGATGATTAGAATCCTGCTCCTTCTTTGGGAGGGGTCTAAAAACTTGCTAAATATAGTGACATACTTACTGAATTGACAATGCTGCGCTGGCTGATCTCTGATGAGTCCGTCAGTGTAATTCGTATACTGGAAATCGTGCACTGACACATAAACCGTGATAAAAATATGCTAATTTTTTCAAAGAGTAAGTTTTCTTGTAATTAACATGTTAAAGTCCCACCCATAGTTGCAGGTACACTAAATGAGATTTTGTTAAGAATCAGAAGGTACATTACAACACTGGTTATAAGCACTTCTTCTCTTTTGAATTGACCTAAATGCATTTATTTTGTTAGGGCCAGATGTAACTATGATGATTCTGGTTATTGAGCAGCACGCTGACCTTTCATCAAACCATTTTCCATTCCATTCATAGCTGTCAGTTTCCAACCTGCAAGCCCACTGAAGTTGCAGGACCGGACATCATCATGTTGATCTCAAGGTGTGAATCAATTAAGCTCTCACCACATTTGCAATCAATAAACAGCAAAGCCACTGACAGGCGTTTGCTTCAGTCCAGCTCCCAATGTCCTCTGAAGCTTCCAAGTTTAAACTCCAACAGACAGAACCAAACAAAATGGTTATTCCGTGCATGTCTGAATCGACAGTTACTTGTAAGCAAAGGGACTAAGGGGGGAACAATGGGTAGGTCGTTTTCAGAAATCAGAGATGGATCTGTGTCATGATTGTCAATGATCCATTGTCTTGCCCTCTCAGTCCGACAGTAAAGCCAAATTTTTATTCCTGTTTCTTTTTGTAACTGTCAGGGTAGACAGACGTGTGTCCATGTCTGCTGCCGGGGAAGTCAATGAGCCATTGATCTGAAGAGCCATCTTCATGTCTGAGATGCCTGTGTGATGGATTGGCCACATCTATAACACAGGGTAAAATGAGAGAGAGAAAAAAAGAAAACAAAACAAGAAAGCAAGTAGAAATATGAAACATGAAAGTTTCCTGAGTTCATTTATTACCCATATAGTCTTTTTATGTTATTTTTCTTTTTTACAGATAATACCTCTACAGTCGTGTTTTATATCCTCTGATCATCTTGTTTCTCTCTCTCTCTCTTTGTTTTAATGCAGTTTTGACAATATCTTTCCCCATTACCTGCTCACAAATGAAAAAGGTCTGCAGATTTCAAACGCTTTTTCACATCAAAGCTGGACACATAAGAACACACACCAAGCGACATAATGTGTTTGTGTATATGCAAACAAATCATGATTATCTCCGATGTCCTTTGATTACAATCTGAAACAGAAACTTTCTCTATTGACAAACTCTTTCCTTTAAAGCACATTATATTATTTCCCCATACCAACATATGTTACAAATAAATGATAATTCCCCAGTAACCATACAGTATCATCAAAGACTGGCTTGCTTTTATGTATATATTGTTGTATTGTGGTATTGAAGTGTGCTTATGCTTGCTCACATCAAACACATACTCCATGCATGTGCAGGAGCTGTGTGTACTGATTGTTTATTTTTCTTAGTTTTTGCCTGCTTAAGGGTGTGTTTTTAGTCCGTCCATTTTCAGGAATAAATAAATAAAAACCTTGCAATTATAGGAAGGGTGAAACGCGAGGCAAAATTAAGGCAGTTGATGCATTACCAACACGAAAACAAGACTTGTTAGTTCAACAGCGGGGACATGCAGACCCTCATTATTCTGTTCTATCATTGTTTATTCTGTCAGAAAAAAATTGATCCAACAAAGTTAGCTGAGAAGTGAACAAATTATCTGCTGTGTAAGAAGAGCTTTAACTATATGACTTATGTTAATGCTCTGAGCTACTCTGATTGGACTGCAACCTCCAAAATCTTAGCTGATGGAGCACTAAAACCGTAGACTGTATATTTAAGGTGGACATTGCCGGTGGGTCTAGAGAGTGATGCCAGCAAGCAAGTGCCTTAAAGTGCAATAATTCTGACCAACCCAGAACAATCTCCCAGCTTTACTATACCCTCATTTACAAAGGGTCAACTTAATGACACTCGTAGTCCAGAAATCCTGCCTACAGGTCAAAATAAGAATCATCTGACAATTGTGTTTGCGGTCATACTGAAATGAAATCCATTATTAATCATGTTTTTAGTGTTTTAGACACTGACAATATTTATTTTTGAAGGGTAGTGTTTCAACTATCACTAGCAGCTCATCTTTCTTGTCCATATAAATATACACATCAGAAATCAGAGCCAGATGGTAACTCTCACTTGGTCTCATCTCATTGCTGGAATCATCTGACTATTAAGTGGTAAATTTCACACAAATCCATATTTTTAATTTGATGATATTGTTTTCCCACTTTCTTATGTTCATTGTCCAAAGGTATCAGTTTGAAGGCTTCTACGACTTCATCAAAGCAAATGTCAGTATACTGCAATAACTCAGGCACATGGTATGATTTAGTTCAGAAACACTAGAGTTTATACATATTCCAGGCAGGAATCTTCAAGATTGTTTTTGTTTTTTAGGTTTCTACAAATTGACATATTTACTCAATATATTTACATACCTTATTTACTAATTCATTTGTAATTCATTTGTCATGATTAAAGTAATTTAGGATCAAAAAGAAACAACAATTCCATCATGACCATTGATCTTTTTTATAATTTTTCCTCCCTGAGTTGGGGATATCAGTTAAGTTGTTAGCCTTCCTACGAGAGCTGCCAGCTTTGTACTTTGTGGCTAAATAAAAACTACAGTCCCAGGTGAATATGGGGTTAAATAGATGAAAATTAGTGTTGGATATAAAAGCTGCCATTTTATCAGACCGATTCCTAAATGCACTGAAATAATGTCATATGATAGGCTAATGTTCCAATCCCTCCTCGTCACCCTCTACCATCCACATTAGTCTAAGTGCCTTGATCATCCATGTGCAAACCCTGTGGGAGAACAGGGTGGGAGGTGTTGTTGGTGAAGGTGTGGTGGCGCTCTCCTGCTTGCATCATGGAACCCCCATTTCATGGCTGACTAACCTGATGAAAAGTAATAGGGGGGCCAGGGAAATGAAGTGACATGGCCAATAACTTTCATTATGTGTCTGTAACTTTGTCACATTCGCTAATTAATTTTCCTCTGGGAATCATACACCACAACGAGGACCAGAGAGAAAGATCCTGAGTAATCTCTTTTCATTGGCTTCGCTACAGCATTGGTGGAATTGCTTGGAAACAGGGGACAAACAAATAATGCTGATACTTGGGCCTTAGGTGAGATTTGCTGGTGGAGACCATTATATCCGTTTGCTTTTGCAGAGTCAGATTTGTCTATCCCCTTCTCAGCTCCTTTTTATAGATCATAGCCTCATGCCAGATGCAATCTGTTTCTCTTTCTCTCTCACACTCACACACAGTGACTGTAACCAGCAAAATGTTTCCTTTTCTGATGTGATGCATTTCTTTGTTTTGTGATGTTGTTTAGTATCAGTGTATACTGTAAGAGGTGCACTCTCCAATTATTGATCCAAATCCACATTTGGCAAGTCAATAAACTTTCCCTACTAAACATGCTTATCTTGCTTGTCTTCTCTACTTTTTTAAAGACTGAAGTGGTTTCAATGTGTAGAGGAACAGCTAGGGGTCACGGGAAAAAAGAGAATTTTACAATGTTTTCTACATAATATGAGCTCCACACAACAGCAGAATGGATCAATTAGCTTCTTTATTTAATGATGCTGTGGGTTTATGCAAACTGCTTCAAATAAGAAGAATCATCAGAATGAATAATAGATCACAAGGATAAATCTAAAAATGGGCTAAGAGAACAGAAAGCTTCCTATCAGTGCTTATCTTTACATCAGAGCCGGTACGAAACACTGGCCTGCCTATTGCTCAGCTGTACAATGTTAAACTGGAACTTCTGGAGCCCATTATAGCTTTAGTGTATTCCCTGTCATCACTGTTATTTTTTTTCTCCATCAAAACACAATTAAACCTTAGACTGTAACTCTTGCCTAGTGCCTGCCAAAGTCTCTCAACAACAACACACTCAGCCCCATTTAAAGAAACCCATGGGGGTTAAGTAGTACAGGGAGCACAGCATTTCACCGCCACCTAGTGGCAGCTTCTGACACAACAACTTGTTTGTGGATGGTGAACTGCATCCCACAGATCTCCTCAAGTTAATGTGGGACAATAAAGGCAAGTTCCAAGTACCTATTGTGCATTTGTTGATTCAGAGTATACACAAGGAGCTAATACGTATAACTAAAGAATCTTATCATAAACAGTAGACAGAACCCAAAAAAGAGATTTTTTTTCTTCTCATTATTATTATTATTTTACTATTATTATAATGGTTATTATCATTTCCTGCTTTCCGAGGCATTAGGGAATCAGAACAGGGATGAGTCATAAGCCAAATGATGTGGCATAAAACTATCATTAGTGAAATGAACAAAAGAAAAGCCAATGGGCAATAAAAAGATATCAGAAAACAATATCATATAGCAGCTTGATATACTGTATAGTAAATTTCTCTGGGGTATGTCAACAAATCAGAAATACTACATCCAAACGCTGGATTATTATTTTCTTTTGAAAACAAACAAAAGTCATTGCTACCAGTGAAGACTTATTTCACTACAAGTCCATACTGAAAATGTTGAAGTGTCATTTCCAGGACAAATGGACTCTGAATGAGGCATTTTAGCAAATCTCTCTCTTTTTTTGTTGTTGATTTGTCTCCACCAATCTGTTGGATTTCCTTGCTAATAAATGTATAGGCTTGTACTGACAGTGAAGTCATTGTGTCAGTTTTTTTATTAATTCTACTTCATCTTCAACTCTTTTTTTTTTCTTTTTGGTGTGAATGTATGCAAGTAGAGAGGGATCTACATCCAAACCCTGCCAACCTCTGGACAGTGCCTGCTACCAAACACACTGGTGAAAAGAAAGAGATTCCTTAACTACTGTATGGAGTTTCATTTTGGTATTAAGGCTCAGCATACCACAGAGACCGGAGAACGCACTGATGATGAAAAAGAATGTCCTAGATTTTCAGAGAAAGAAGGGGGCAGGGTGTGGGGGATAAAAGAGATTAAAGGATATGTTTTGACAGTGGTAGCCCGATTCCGACAACGTCCCTTACCGCGCTAAAGGTCTGCATTCTTTTTAGCCATAGTATGGAACAGGATGCAGGTCATAAAAGAAGTAAAAGTGGGGAGGTATTTTTAGACTCCTCATTTGCTAAATAAATACTTTCTCACCATCCACTTGCTGTCATTAACTAACAAGAACAAATGCTTGGGTCCATGAGGCAGCCACAGCCCTGATAAATTAATTGGACAAGCATACTATCCCTCAGAAATCGTCTGTCATTGTTTGTCCGGTACCTCTGAGTCCTCCCACCTCAATCATCAACCAACTGCCTTCCCTTATTCTTACACCTCATCCCAAGGTAGATGCTGTCTCTTTTGTCTTCATTGCTTCTTTCTCAGTGAGCTATGTCTCCTGCCCGCTAGAATAATAAGGAGATCAAAAGCTGGTGGTACCATGCTACTCATTATGACCTGCCCATGATTCCAGTGAGATAACTTGTTGATGGTAGGTGAGACATACAATAGGGAGAGCAAGAACATGGGGCAATAGACGGGGAAGGCTCTGTCCCTCTGCTAGTCCAACAAAGCCTTGGCTATTTCTAGGTTGTCATGTATCATGCCGTTTATATTCCTGTCTAGACATAGCTGCCTCTGCAATTCTCTGTCCACATTAGGACTGGTTATCATGGTCTATATCAAAGCAGTGCATTCACACTTAAGCATTTTTTTTAGTCTGATGGAATAATCTGTATTTAATACATTGTTTTATTTTGTTATGCATTCATCCCACCTTTTTTTTTCATTGTGTCCTTCCTGATTAATTTGCTTTCCGTTACCTGTTATTTATACCTGGAGGTGCAGGCCATGTGAGCACAGAACGTGGGAGAGAGCACTGGCAAGGACCTTGCACAACTAATGTGCCCCGACTTTTTATTAATTAATTTAATACAATATAATCTTTTCTAGTGGATTGGTTTTGGAGATAGTTACACACAATGTAGGAGAGGAGCATTAATTATGAACCCTCAGTAAAGTCTTTCTAAAATCATTACTTGTTTAAAATTTTAGGTTAATCTGCTTATGGTAGATAATTAATTGATTAAAGTTAGCAAACAATTTATAGCTTCAAGTGACAACACTCAATTTATCCAAGCAGCACTTAACTCTTGCAACCTCCTCAAGTTTGGCATCCTCCAGGAAGAATCAAGAACCAGTTATTATGATTATGATAGCATAAAGAAATTCTTCAACAGCTCTTGGTTTAAGGCATAGTAAAACAAAAATAATTAAATAAATGATATTAGTGTTCAGTCAATGGGGGGCATGAGAATAAGGGGTGATGGATTTCACAGCTCTGGGGAAGAAGCTGTGTTTCAGTCTGATGGTGTGGGTTCTGATGTGAGGTACAGACAGTGGGTGTCCTGGGTGGGGATGGTGGGGGTCTGCAGCTATACCACTGGCCCTCCTCTGGACCCGTCTGTCATATATTGAGTCCAGAAGGAGGAGAGGAATCCGCACAATCCTCTGTGCTGTTTCCACCACCCAGGCAATGTCCTTCCTGTCTTGTGCAGTGCAGCTCTTGCACTGTACCACACTGCTGCTTTCTGAAAGAGGAGGCTTTCTATGGCGGCTTTGTAGAAATTTGTCCATCTGAGGGGAGAGTCCACTCCTTTTGAGCTTCCTTAGGAAGAAGAGACTTTGTTTTTGCTGCAGAACCTGACCTTACACCTTATCTGGTCCTGCTTCTTTGCTGGTGTTGATGCTCCTTGGGATGGAGCTCATCGGGTGCTGCTGCAGAACAAGAGGCTGCTCCTCACGCTGTGGAAGTGGGGTCGCTGCTGATCTGCTGGTTGCTGTTCCTGTAGTCCGTTATGGTTCTGATACCTCTCTCCACATTTCACGTGGGTTGCTGTCAGCGACGTGCTCCTCATACGCTGGCTGTCTCTGGGTTTGGCTGCTGAATGCCTTTCATGAGTTCTGACCTGCCCCTGCTGTAGTCCAGCCTAAAACCTGACCTGTAGGCTGCGTTCCAAGCTCTGAGCTGTCACACCATGCTTTCTGGTTTGGGAACAGTAACATCTATGGGCAAAAATTTCCCTGCACAAAAACTGCCATAAAATCATCATGCATCAGTATTTTTCTGTTTTTTTTTTTTTTTTTCATTACTCACTAAAACTACTTGAGCACATCTAAGAGGGGACAGATTTTATTCTGTTGTTGCCCCCAAACTATGAAACAGCCTCCCACTTCATATCAGAACTTTTATCAGAACTATTTTTAAATCTTGTTTAAAGAATTAATTTTATTTTCCCCAGACTGAGCTTTTGGCATTTTCATTACCAATCATTGTTTGTTCAATTTTTGGGTTTCTTTGTCTTATCATTGCATTTTATTTCTCTTACATTCTTCTTTATTTAAGATTTGTTTTCTGTTTTATTACTCTTAGTTGTGCAGCGCTTTGCTAAGCATTTGTTGTTTTTAAATGTGCCTATAGATAAAGTTGACTTGACTAAAAAAAAACAATTATTCAAAAGTTTAAAAAAAAATCTAGCCCTTGAAATCATGACATGGTGGCACTTAGAGTAAAACATTAGTAGAAAAATAAATTTAATTGTGTTAATCCTTTGTCATCTAGTACTGCGGGTTCTTTGAAGCGAAATTGTACAATATCCTTTAGTAAAATCAGCATAAATTTGTTCTCTGACAAGACTACACATTCTACTTTCACAGCACAGTTCAAAATGTTGCATTATTTGTTGTTGGAATTTAACTGGGAACAGAAAGGGAGTGCTATTTTACATTCTATTGAATTCAAACTTTTCAACTGTTGGAATCCAGTGAATTCTAAAACTTTACAGAATATCTGGTCATTTTGAGCAGGTATGAATTTATTTTAGTGTGTTTTGAATAAAAAGGCAGAAAAGAATGTGAAGAATTACGATTTTCAAATTTTCTTTTTTATGTGCATGGACACTTTTGGCCATAATGAGCATCAGATGATTCAAAATGCATCAATATTGTATAAAAAAGAAAAATGCACAGTCTATCAACAGATAGCCTACTTATCTACTTACTTATCCTACTTACAATTGAGGTTTTTTTTTGCCAGTGGTGCACTGGAGGCAAGGAGGCTAAAATGTCTTGCCCAAGGAAACAATGGCAGTTGACTGTTATGTGAGTAGCCACTGCCACCCCTACACTGGATTTAAAAACTTTGTCTAAATCCAGAACTATTTCAAATAATTATGCCCCTTGCCACATTACAACCACAACAGGTTTACTCAATTTAAAAAAAAAGAAGAAAAGAAAAAGTTGAGTAAATTCCACCTCGCTACATGTCTAACTCTCCTTGGGCAAGACACTGAACTCTACCTTGACTCCCGATGTGCCTATCGGGGGCATGAATGTGTGTGAATTGTTAGGTTCTGGCACCAAGTATGATTCAGTATAGGTGTTGTATGAATGGGTGAATGAGATACGTCATGTAAAAGTGCTTTGAGTGGTCACCTAGACTAGAAAAGCGCTCTACAAGTACAGTCCATTTACCATTTACAATGGAGTGATAAAAACAAGCTGAGATGCAGGAAACTTGGAAGAAGAGAACATTAACCTGACTTATTTTGATCAAATAAAGATATAGTTGATTCAACCACCAGTTATTTTTACAGCTCAAACTGTTGAAATTTAGCTGTAAGTTATTCAAGACATTTAAGCTGCAAAGATTGTGAGGATTTCTTAGCATCTTGCTAACTGTGTTTTAATCAATAGAATAATTAAAAGAATTCAAATTATATTCACTGCCCCATCCCTTACGAAACATACCTACTGTGAGTTATCCTGAACAAAATAGACACAGCTTCTGTGAGATCATTGCTTGGTTGGAGGGGGTTTAAGAGAACAGAATACTCTTAGTGGAAACTGGATCAGATATAACCATGTGGCCAGATATACCAAGACTGCGTAGATGATACCCATGATACGTCCTTGAGAGCATTAAAGGGACTCTATGTAATCTTAAATTTTTTAACTAGCGAATGCCATGTATGGGTTTTAGCGGCACTGCAGCCTCCACGGTAAGCTCGTGCAAGACAACCTGGACCTATTTTCTAGCATGAAATACGATCATTTACTCACCCAGACAGTTTTGGTGTAACTCAAATTCCTTCAGGAGATATTTATACTCACACGCGATCAGTGTACATCCAATACAATGGGAGTGAACTGGACCAGCTCGCCCAACCTCTAAATACGGCAATTTCTACCACAAAACTCCATCATTTCACCAATGTTTTGTTATGGATCGCTGGTCCGATCCCTCTGTGAGCTCCATGCCGCTTGGAGTTGGAGTGATCCAGAGCTCACAGAGGGATCGGACCAGCGATGCGTAACAAGACATTGGATAGAATAGGAGTTTTGTGGCAAAAATTGTATTTATAGGCTGACCCTACCTCTGACCCGAGGTAGGGTCAGGAAAATAAGATACAGGCTTATAGATGCACTGGTGCTGAACTGCTGAGGTGTTAGTCTGCTCATCAAACAATTTTTTAATTGTAAAGGGTCAAATAAAAAGGCTATGGTAAAGATATTGTAGCGTTATCGACGCTGGATTAATCAGTTAATCTGAAGATTAAAGGTTCCTTTCTCTCCCTCTTCCCAGAGAAGTGATTTTCATCTTCAAAGGACTGAAACAACACTGTATTTACAACCTAGGTGTCACAGGTTAACCCATTCTCATGGTTGGTGCTGTGGGGGTAAACTACTCTGAACATCTCCTCACCCCTTTGTTTCAGTAAAGCAAACAGTTCAATCCACATCTTCTGACAAGTTGACCCAGACCAGATGCTCAGAACTCCACCAGAAACCTTTCAGTGACCAGGGAGGTGTTGTTCTGGCCTTCTCCTCTTCCTGCTAAAACTCAAACATCTAATAAAGGCCAAGGATCATGGGACATCACTCCCATGATATACGTCAAGACGCAGACAAAGATGAGCATCCCTTGTATGGCAAAATCCTGCTTTTGAGGGAGAGGGGGTTTCACAGGATGTGACCTGGCAGCTGCATACAATGTTTTCAGTATACAGTGCGTGTCAAAGGTCACAGAGAGAACATATCATTAAGGCCCATTTATGCTCCCTGACGGACGTAATTTGGGGCGTCCGTTCCAAGCGTCTCCATGCGTCGCTGCCTTCATATTTCCATGCGTCGTTTCTGTTGCTACGGCTAACCTCCGC
>JAVQJG010013360.1:0-30479 GCA_036024015.1 Craterocephalus amniculus
ATGTATTACAATTGTTGTATTTCAATTACTGTAATTACGAAATGTTTAGAATTGGATGCACTAACATGGAAAAGAAAAAAGAGAGAATAAATAAAAGAAACGAAACGAAACGAAACGAAACGAAAAATGGTATTTTCCAGCTTTTTGTGGGAGTAAACAGTGGGGTGTTCTACTTATTGTTAAACAAAACTGCTTCATTTATACATTTAATGGCTACAGATATAAAACAATCAAAGGGTTGCTTTAAATTACAAATAAAGCTTATTTTCAGCTTCACAGATTCATCATCATTGATCTTTGACTTTGTATTGCCAATTATTTAAACAAGTATTTATACAAGGACTGTTTTACATACACTGTACATTTCACCAGGAGGCAGAGCAGCTGCACTGTCTGCCTGTTGACACATGGGGGCAGCATTCAGCAGCAGGAAGTAATATTCACTGGAATTCCTCGTTTTTCACATTTTCTAGATTTTTGCTTTATGCCTCCTGTCGTTCTACACCCTGCACTATTTGTGAAAAGAGTTTTAAAAATAAAACACATTTAGCTTATAGCTACAGCTTTGGCTTTCGGACGGCCCAGTTTAACATGAAAACAAGCTGATTTCCAAACAAGACGTAATATTGTTTCTGTATTTGACGATGCAACCTGCAGATTAGGTTTAACAGCTTGGTTTGATTATTTTAGAAGAAAACATATCAGTCATTGTAAAACATCTAATTACATTAGTAAAGTGAAGTCATAAAAACTGAGTCCAGAGTACGAACATGCAGCTAGTTAATGGAGAATCCTTCCTGCTGTAGGAGCTGAAAGGCTGCTGCTCCTGGGCTGACTCTTGGTAATAAAATGAGAAATGTACCCACAAGGAGTAATAAAATCTTCTTATTGCCCGTCCAACATTTATTCATGATAACAGTTTGTGTGACAATCCTGATACCTGTGCAGCTAATACATTTATATATACAGCTAATATAGTTTTATATTCCATTGGAAGTAAGATTTAGACCTTATTCATGAGCTGGGCGATTGACTGGATCAGGCCGCAGTGCTTCTCTGCCAGGAAGCGGTATCGCCTCTCCTCTTCCTTCAGAGCCTCGCCATAGCTCTCCCTGAGGAATTGCACATACTCACTGGGGTCCTGTGGATGCATATGATTGACAGGAAATACATAAACGACACTTTGCACATACAATATATCTATATAATATATCTATTTATCCTCATTAATTCTGATGGACTTCCCTTGAGAGTGAAGAAAGGCCTAAAGATTAAAAAGCACTAACCTGACTGGCTCCTCTCCTCGGGTTCCTCTCCATAGCTGATACATATTTCCGGACCTCCAACTCATACTGTACCCTACTGCTCTGTGGGAGAGTTAATAGGACAAACAGTTAAAAACATCCTCATCCTAAAGACATGTGAGAAAACAATGTGTCCAACGAGGCCGAAGCTGCAGAAATGTTCTCATCTATATAAAAAGATTATTTTGTCTGGGACTCACTGCTATGTAGTCTTGGTCCAGTCTAACGTTCTTGTCCATCTGCTTCAGCACCTCCACATTGAACTGGCGGAACTGGAACAAAAACACGAAAAAGACATTTTAGTGGTAACACACGAGACCATGAACTGCATCTGGGTTTTTACTGATGTAAAACATTATGATAGATCAGTGTTGGCGTGACTTACCACTGCTTCCAGCTGCAAGGTGAGGCTTTGTTGGCTTTCATTGATGTTTATCAGGACATTTCCTTTAAGAAAAGTTCACAGTTTGATTTACAGGACTGTGCAAAAGTCTCGGGCCGTCCTTCATTTGTAGATATTTTACTAAAAAGGAGCTAAACTACATTTTTTAAAAAGTCTTCTTGAGTAATACTGCTCATTGGCTACATCAGTTAATTTTCCATCCAGTTCTTTTAGTCGGCCATTTTTAAATGGAGAACTTTCTTGTTTTGCTTGTTAGGCAACTTAACACTAACTTATAAATCTATCGAGTCTTCAAAAGGCTCCAAACTCAAGGGATGAATCAGTGTTGTGTCTACACAAAGAGCCCAGTTTAAATTGTTACCATCAGCCTGTCGCAAAAACACGTTTGTCCCAGTTTCTTCAGTCACATCTTTGAAAAACAGCCTAAAACAACCTACCCAGTAAAACAACACAGACTTTAAAGACAGATTATTTATCTATTTATTTGGTTTTCTGAAACAGCCTATTTTACAAGAATAAAACAGCATTCTTCTACCAGCAGAGAGGTTTTAGCCATAAACTTTTCTGTTCACGGAACCCTGGAAATTTAGAGGGCAGCTGGACAATAGGGACAACAAAGAAAAAGATGAGAGCCTAAACACTATAAAGTCTGACACAAGACCTGGGAGATGCTTCTGGTCCTTCAGATAATCCACATGTTCACTGAAACCTCATTAACAGTGGAAGGGTGGCTGTCATGAAGCAGTTGTTAAGGTAGGAAAACAGAGAAAAGTATACCACATGACACAAGAACAGGACTGAAAATAAGCGATAAGAGGTGATGGAGAGGAATCCTCCCAAGAGCCTCAACATTACAGAGGCAGTGGGATCATCTGGACAGAGAGCAAAACAAACGGCAGAAACATCTACAGAAGAGCTTTGGAAAGTCTGGACCTGGAAAAGTATTCCTGAAGACTTTTGAATAAATGATGTTGGAGTGTTAAGACTGTGGTGCTGAATAAATGTGCTCATGTAAAAGTGATTAAATCAGATTGCCTGTGAAGTCATTTTTTGGTTATATCTGCATGTACAGATATGAACTATACTCTGGAGCTGGAGCATCCCCCTACCAACAGCTGCTTATTCATGGGTTTTATGTTGTTATCATACATTGAACAGTGTGCTTTACCTGAATTTCCATGATTACAGGCTTATGTTGCAAAACTTTTTCTAGATGAGGTCAGACGCTAATTTTGTTGGAGTAAAGTCTGACGTCATGTCTGTCTTTTCTGAATAAAGTATTGGTGCTACAAAGTTAGTTTGAATCCTCTAAAAGTTTCCTAATTATTCTATAGATTTTAACTGAATAGTTTAACTTATTGCTCCAATGTAAATGTAAAAAAGACCTCATGAATGATTTCCAGAATAAATGATAGTTAAGCTCACATAGTGTTGGTGTTAACAGTCACTAGTAAAGCAATGTTCCAAGGAAAAAATCCTGCTTGAAAGTATTACTTCATTAAAAAAGACTTTTATACATATACATTAAAGGAGCATTTTACTTTACTCTCAGCTATGACATATTTAGGTACTAGAGCTGCCATGCTGTTATCCTTGCTTTATTTGTTATCTTGGAATAACAACATTTATTTCTCATTATTGAGATAACAATGACCGTTTACTCTTGTGAAAAAAAGGTTAAATTTCTTGAGAAAATCTTATCTTGAGAAAATGATATTGATGTTTTCTCAAGATAACAAGGTGGTTAAGACTAGAGAAAGTGTTACACCTGTTTTCATTGATCAATATAGATTCCTGGGCAATAAGGAAAAAAGCTGGGCTAGGATGTAATCATTTTGTACACGCGATGATTTTCTTTCATTAAGTATTCATGTGCTATTTGGTTCTGCATTTTAAGAAACGTTTTTGTTCTTTGTGTTGAGATCATGTCTTCCTCTCCCTGTGCTTCTCACCCTTTATAAAAAAAAAAAGTTTAACATTAGCACAATATTGCACAACACTTCTAATTCTCCTGAAAAATCTGGAAATTCTCCTAAAGAAACTATTTTGTGCCTCGTTATTGTCAACAGCTTGATTTCTTCTACCAGACCACCTTTACTCAGGCTTGCTGGATGTATTTACCCCCAGAATGTTTCTGCAATGTACCAGATTGTCCACAAACTCAGCCATAAACTGTGTGACCTCATTCCGATCTTCCTCCATACACACTAACACCACCTGGTATAAAAACCAAATACTAAAATGAATCCACCCTAGTTTTTGGGCAGAAAACTGCAGATTTGGAGTTCGCTTGATAAAAAATGAAGGATGTGCCGTTTCATTCTGTCCTTGATAAAAAAAGCTTGAATTACAGCACTGAATGTTATAGAAATTCTTTTAGGCAAATTTTTGTTAAATGAAAAACTCTGACTGAGTTGACTAGCCCCTAATTGTTATTTTCATTCTATTTAGGGAATTTCTCCAGTGGTGTTGCACAAATATACTATTACAGTATATCTATCCATTAATCTAAAGTAATGCTGGTTTATCTGCTACATGTTTGTTTGCACACTGTATTTGAAGAATATATATTTTTGGTATATGTGTAACATTACTGTATTTGGAGAAAACTGTCTCTTTTATCAAAGCTTTAAATAGCCTCCTTGAAATGACAATTTGACACTCCCCTGTCCAATCTGTTGATATTGTGTGTGTGATCAGACTAAATCATGGCACCTGCATTACATAGACCTCTACATGTAACGACAAAAGATATTATTTGACAATGAGAAGAGACTAATTTATGCTTACATAAAGTTAGTCATACATTTTCTTGTCAACCAGTATAATGTTTTAGTTGGATTTTAAAAGTAATTAAACAAATGAACGACAAAGCCTTTTATCATCCTATGTTTTTTTTTGGTCCACATCAATCAGCATTTTCAAAATGAGCTTGTTTCTGCATAAGTACAGTTAGTGTGAGTGCCTTGTCTTTATAGTCTCACTATGTGTGCTCAGTAAATTAGATCCTGTGTTGTCAGGTCATTGTGACTCATTGTTGACTTTTCTTTGACGCTACTTTCTTTCCTCCAAACATGCGGAACAATCTTTCTGATTTGAAAGCCAGTCGGTACTTTTATGATCCCATTACCTTTTTATTACACTAAGACATCTTTATAAGATCTTTGATCTAACTTCTGATTATTAAATATTGCTTGCACTTTTTAGTTTATGGATAGTCTGGCAGTTGGTTGTGATGAAATCCTCAAAGGTTTTTATCATTAGTCCTTTTTGGAGGTCTGATTATGGGTTTTCTCATAAGGGAAAAGAAGAGGGACTGAAGCAGCTGAAAATGCAAAACTTTGTTTGTGCAGAATGTTAATCTTTTTATGCCTGTCATGGTAACAAAAAACAATAAAAAATCTTGCTGCGATTCGTCCCCTCAGCCCTCAGAAGACAGCATAACTGTCCTCCACAGTGTCCCCAGCTCCAGCTGTTTAACCTGGCATACTTCCATCATGACAACCGGATCAAGTGAGCAGAGACCCGCTGCCTGTAATTATCCACTATTTATGTTCATGCTGACATCAGGCCCGTCTTTAGTCCACATAAAACTATTGCGCATGCACCATAATCGTGAAAAGAGCAATAAAAACTATCCAAGGGTTAAACTTTGGTCTTCACGCAGATTGTGTTTAATAAATGACCGTGAAGACAAACAGCTCCAGGTTTCAGGGTGTGGCGCAAACACACACTCTTTACATTTCTTATTGATGATCAGAAGTTTGTGCCAGTTAGATGTGCGCACATACCGAGGGATTGTGAGGACATGGTGTAGAAAGCTTTTTCTCCAATCTTTGAAAGTGCACTGAAGTAATCCTCGCTTGAGACGATGAGAGCTGAAACAGACAAATCTTCATGTTGAAATCTGTAATTACACACAATTAGAAATCTTTTTTGCATCAATGAGGAAGTAAAAAAGTAACATTGTTATATCACTCTAGGATATTTTGGCTTCTTCTTCCTGAACAACAGCCTCAAAAAGCAAATACATCCTTATTATTAGCATGTTTGTGCTGTTTATGTGTCAAAGCACATTTCAAATGAGCCTCTTGGTGTTTCGTCAGCATCTTGGTCACAGCTTTCGGTCCTGAAGCCATTCTTATCTTTTCAGTTTGATTATGCTTTAATCACAAATCCATGTTATCTTTTGACAAATGAGTCTATAGCTAAAAACAACACAAACATTACCCAGTAGTGTAAAGATGGGGGATTTCAATTATGCTAAAACTATCTGAAAGTATCTCTTTTTCTCTCTCTCTCCTTTTTTAATTATTTGTATTGAAGAGACGTCATTCGAAATAGCTAGAAAAGGAACACTAAAGTCCCTCTGTAGGTGGCAAATAAACCCAGGTTAATCTATATTTTATGTCTGCAGAGCAGGGGGTGGTGCTGTTACTGATTACTTGTTGATGTAGCATCTTTACATTTCCACAAAAATGTGCTATGCAGTTTTTTCCACTGCAGTTGGAAGTTTGTTACATGAAAACATTGATGAGGGATTTCTTGATTATGGACTCAGATACAAAATCTCTGTCTGTGTGTGGAGTTCAAATAAAGGTTTGTGGTTTGTCTGCTGACAACATGGCCATAACAACCACTTGTTTACAATCCCATAATCAAGCTTATGATAGCACCAGGAAACTCTCAAAGCAATGAAATTTGGAATCACTTCAAGAAAAATAGATTCCAAATGTCTCGCAATACAGCACTTTTTAAGGTATAAAGTTTACAAAACAGCAGAATTCTTACCCTTAAACGCTTGGACGAAGCTGTTTCCCAGTAAAACCAGTCTTTGTAAACTTGGGTTGAACTCATCAGACAAGCTCTGTTAGAAAGCACAAACACATTCAGTAAAGACTCCATTAAAAAAATGCTTAAAGGAGAATCAATCTTTAATCGATCCGTTTGGATGGGTATAAACTCCCTCCACAAACATAATACTTATCAAGACCAGGAAATAGTTCCATAACCTAAAGGACCATTTATGGATTCACATCATGTTTGCCAGCAGAAATTACATTTAAGAGCTTAATTCAGCTTCTCCTCTCAGTAACTAGGAAGCATCTCCAGAAGGTGTCCCAGTTTCCTGACATTCTTTCTGAAAGGAAATCAGGTTTATTCAATTTAGCTCTTACAAACAGCCACATACTTTGTCTGTTACTTACCGAGTAAATCCCCAAGGTGGAGCGGTACAGCTGATCACTGTTAGCTCCCGACATGTTTACATCTAGAATACTGCAGCAGACAGTGAAACCTTGAAAACGTGTTCAGGCCTTAAACCCTCCGGTCGTTGTAGGATGTCGTCTGAATGAAATGAATGTGAACTGTACGGGACTGCATATGGTTGAGCAGAGGAGACAGCCCAGTGTGGCGGTAATCGACACCACTATTGCCTGAAAAAGACGGGAGTAAATAATTAAACACAGCTCAACCATAAAACACAATGACACATGCTGTGTGTGTTTATTAGTGTGTGCCTCACACTGTATGTTTTATTCACGGCTTTAATGGAGATCTGCCATCATGCAGCCATAAAAACATTTTCAGATGTAGATTAATGCAGATGTTGCTGCAGCAACAGAATGATTTACATCGTAAATACATCAAATATTTAACCTGTTTATTATTCTGAACAGCTTTAAAACAATGAACTGCTATCAAACTTTGACTACACAGGCGATATAGGTGGTGGGAATAATTCATCTCTGAGATCTGAGTACCTGGTGGCCTTGCTGGTCCAGCCTTGGCTCCTGGGCTCAACCTAAAGATGGCACTTCCATGCAGGCTCCCCAGTGCAGGGGGGGCTTGGTGTCGGGTGAAGTCGGGGGTCTCCCGATTCCACACAAACTGACTCTTGGGACTCTTGGGTTGTGACATCCCTGTCTCCACTTTCCAGCTTTCCCTTCCCTTCCCCCTTCTTTCTCTTTGTGGAAGAAAGTATGGTTGATAAAATAGGTGAATGAGTCTTGTCTCTTTGAGTGACAGTTGTTCAATAAGTTTTTAATGTGATTTATAACCTGGTTGCATCTAATTGAAACAAGCGTGACGAAGCAGGGAAACATCTAAAAAAAACCTGCAGGGTTTGGGCATCCCTGGGTTTGGCCTGGAAGCATAACTAAAGAGATGGTTAAGAATGGCCTAAGCCAGCCCTGACTGATGCCTCTTATCAAAAAGGAAAGTTTTAAGTCTAATCTTAAAGTTAGAGAAGGTGTCAGCCCCCAGGACACAGCCTGGAAGCTGTTTCACAAGATAATACCAAATGACTGAAGTCTCTGTCTCCCAGTCTTCTGTCAGACACTGAGAGCACAAGAGTCTTAGATTGATGGACAGTCCTGAGAAAACATAACCATGAGCTCCTTATGTCATGAATCATTACATCTATGCTTTATAAGTGAAAAAAGTCCAATTAAATTCATATTTTGGTATTTTTGGAAAAACATGATTTCTCCCAACAGGAAGTTTCCCTTTTTTAAAACAATAAGGAGTCCTAATGATTTAATGCTAAAAATAGTTTAATGTTTAAAACCAGAAACACGGAGCAGTTTGTTTGCATCAGAAATGTATTCATTTGGACACAATGATAAAGGTAGAAGGTCAGAAAGACTGTTTTATCAGTGACACCTTCTGGTCAAAAAAAACTCAAACAGTCCTATAAGTCATTACAATGCTCCCCACAGCTGATTTTCTCTTTTTAAATCAGCAGATTTTTCATATTTAATGGAGATTGAAGATTGTTGTTGGTTCATAATTATTTCAGAAATTCAGGTAAAAGGCAGGAGAGCTGAGCGCTGCAGGAAAACACACAGCTGTCTGCTGCTCTGATCACACAGCCTGACTCATTACTGCAAGGCTGAGACTTGTTTTCTTCTTTTTTTATCATGAACGTATCATTGAGCTGCAATAAATGCAGTGTTGAGTGCGGATTGTGTGCGGTTTCATTTGGAGACTGCAAGCGGGAAACAGCTGGAATCGCAGCACTGCACCAACCAAAAGTTAACCGTTCACAGTTTAACCGAGCGTAGACCGAGCGTACTGGAAGGAGAGAGAAAAACCATCAAGAAAACCGGAAAGTTAAGCAACTGTTAACAATCCTGTCATTCAATTTCAGATGATTTTTTTCTCTATTTCTTGATTTATTGTGTTACATGTAAAACAGCATTAATTATAAGTATAACAAATGATCACATCTTATCATTTCTTTATATCATTTCTTTTTCTTTCTTATCATTTCTATACTAAAACATAAAGAAAGACAATGAATAGAACAATTTGAAAAGAAAATAACCAAAGCTAAAAATAGAAAACTATGAATATGAAATATATGAAAATACAGAAGGTGCCATTGGTATAACAGATCAGTGAATATGCAGCAGCATGTGTTGCTTGTCAAACTGCACATTATTATTATTCCACAACAGTATGCCATCTTGCCCAGGTTGGTGAAGGAGAGGCATGTTCTTCTGTTTTCAGTTAGTAGCACTCCAGCTCTATTTCTCAGTCTTTTTATGCTGGCATTGATAAAGTAGTCTGCTACGGCCTGTCTGAGGGTAGGATTTGTCTTTCAGGATGCTGCAGGCTTTTTGGAGCCACTACCTGAAACTGAGGTAAATATGGACAAACAATGAATAGAAACTATAGCTTCAGAACTTAACCAGTCACTGGATCACCACCTCTCTCAGCAATGACTTAGTTAAATGTTAACTTTTAGTGGGATGCTTTCAACCTCTCACTTTGTTGTGGGGGGATTTAGGTCCACAGATATGAGGTTTGCAGGAATTTGCTTTTGCACAGCAAAAAGGTCTGACCTCAGCATTTCAACCAGGCAGACATCTAAACTCTGACTGCAACAACATAAGTATATGGAAAGAGAATTAAGAAGAAAAATTTCAAGTTGCTGTTCTTAGAAGCTTTGTAGCAGAGCAGCTTCAAAGACCACATTCCCCTCTCTAAACATTTCAATAAAAACGGACAAATTAAGAAGATGTCAGTATTAGCTCTAACTGTAGCATGTATAAATCTTTTTTGTGCACATGTAAACCTGCATAGTGTACCAGTGGGTGAAGCAGGGAGAATACATATGAACAGAGTTCAGAAATCATTATTATCTCTAATGTTTTTGTTTTGCATCTCTGCAGGAGTATTTAACTCTTCTGCTATTACTTTGAATCAGTAAGGATTGGGAGCTGAAATTATTCCTGTTGCACATATTTTATACTGTATACGAGCCTTCAGCTCCCGCAGCTTCAAGAGATCTTAGCTTAAATCGAACGAGGAAGGCCTCAATTCATAAAAACATTAAATGCTGTAAAGACAACAGGATTTTTTCACAACACTCGCTTTTGTCTCACTGCTTTTTTAATGATAACTGAGATTAATGCGTACTCTGTCTGGGCCAGGCGAGCACTGTGGAATTAATCTTTCAGTACTAGTGCTTATACTCTGACACCATCACACACACTGCAGCAGTGCTCCATAGGCAGCCTTGATGCTGACTATCTGTTATGGTTATCTATACATCACATTACAGCACTCTTCAATGTGCAGCTCAGCTCGAAAATATTGAATAAACAGAAGCAAAAACTACATTCCTGACAAAAATGAAGGGGTTTTTTTGCATGCAAAATGTCTGATCTCGAACTTTATTGAAAGTTTAAAAAGATAAAAACAAAAAAATATAAAAGTTGCCTCATATCTCAAATCAAAAGTACAAAAAGGTTACAGTTAAAACAAGTTAGCATGATAAGATGAGAACAAAGAACCAGCCTTTTACTATTTATTTTCTCTCCCATGTTTCCTCCTTCTCTCACCCTGCCTCTTTGTATTAGTAAAATAAATTTTGCCAAAGCTCAGGGAGCGGAGTGTTGAACAGGGGGTTGGACTTCCTTCAAAGACTAGTTTCTCACAGATAAAGTGTGATATCCATTTTTTTATTTTTTTTAAATAATTGATTGCCTCCGTTCATTGTTCATCTGTTATTTTGATAATAAACATACAAGTGTATGAGTTGAATGAAAAATATTTTAAGAAGTTCAGAAGTATGAATAGCGTGTGTAGGTGTGTGTGTATGTGTGTGTGTGTGTGTGTGTGTGTGTGTGTGCGTGTGTGTGTGTGCGTGCGTGCGTGCGTGTGTGTGTTAGAACAAACAGATTCTAGCCCAGGGACCATCATTGGCAGGCAGTAAAACTCTTCCCATATGGCTGCATTTCTTTGTTAGCTTACTTTCAAATCTCTTTTACTGAATCCCAGGAGTCGTCCCAAAACTCCTCTGGTTTAAAGCAGCAAAACAGTGGAAGCTTAGCCTGTGTGTGTGTAAGAAAGCAAACGTGTGTCCCACCCTCTTACGGTTATTTAATTCCTCACATGGCCTTTTTTGAGGTAGACTTATCCCAGGCCTTGGTTGGATAAATGCTCCAGGGTCTCCGGGTCTCAGCAATGGTTCCCAAGGGTCTCAAGGTCTCCGGGACAGAGTTTTGTCTTTCACCCCAGGGGCCGCCTTGGCTTGACTCAATACGCAGAGTAATCGGTGTGACCAGGAACATGGCTAAAGCATATGGTGGAGCAACAGAAGAGCCGGAGGTAGCTTGTAGTAATCACAGCAGGAGCTCTGCAGTGACTGATGGAAAATATTGCATCTGCCAAGTTTTATCTCAAATTTCTAGACAGAAACTTAATGAGGTGTGAGTGCGATGTGTGCAAACACAGAAAAACGTAATGGCACACATGAATATGATGAGAGTAGAGGTTTTACTTCATAACACTTCCAATGATCCAGCTGATGCCATTAAAGAACGTTTTACAACACAGACACCAGTTAAATTATTCAACCTCCACTGCACCGGATATCCTATATAATGGGGCATTGAATACTCATACTGTAGCTACAGTTCTTTAATTTCATAAGTTGCAAATTACAGTATAGGCAATGGTGGAGCAAACTTTTTAATGATACTTTAATGTTTAAGAATGTTTTGGGTTTTTTTCACCACCAGTATAAAAGTCTTAATTAGTACGACGGAGTATTAGGGCCACATAGAGAAAAAAAACAAAAAAAACAATGGAAAATATTTGTCAGTTCCTTACCGGAGAAAAAAGTCGAAATGTTGAGAATAAAGTTGTCCAGAACAGTTGACATTTACAGCAGGCATATTTATAACATGATGCAGTGTATGAATGAGCTATTGACTTCAGAGGGGCCGTTAGTAACAAGGAAATTCCTTCCCTGTTGGTACACAAACACGATATTATAATATGTAGATTCGTATTTTAAAGAGATTGTGTCAGAAACTGCCTTTTTTCAGAAGGAAGAATCAAACCAGCTTGGAATGCGTGGCTGCGTTTCTGCAAGGGGAAATCATAAGTAATGGACAGATGCAAGGATACCGGTGGCTGCAACTGCGTGCAATACACGCCAGAGCCACCAGAGCCACTTTTCTGAATGTTGAAGTGTCCAGCACTGACATTGCCCACCCGTAACAATGACCTCTGTCTGTTTTAAGGAAATAACGAGTAAACTGAGACTGACATAAAATGGTTAAAACACTAATTAACTGGTAAATGTGAAAAGCAGAAGGTTTGAAAGGACAATCTAAGATATTGATTTAACTATTTGCAGCCAGCTTGATTTTTTTTTTCTTAGAACGCAAAATGCAGACGTGAGTGCGTTTAAAATGGAAAACTAGTTTGATGTGATAAGTAAATACTGAATCCACAGTGCTCCAGCAGAGATGTGTCACAGCAGGCAGACTGGTTCATTCAGCATTGATAAGTATGACAGCAATAGTTAACATTTGCAGAGTGCTGTTCCAACGAAGTGAACAGAACTAAGCATCTTCATTAGTACACTTGGGGCTGCGGGATCACTCAACTTGAATGATGTCATGACAGTTACTATCACAACAAGGATATTGTTATGCAGACAGAAACAAAGCAGTGACAGTAAAAGCTCCCTCCCTGACATATGGGTAAAAAGCTGTGCTTAACAAAACCGCTTCAGATTTCCTTTGTTGCTTGCTGAGAAAGTCAAATTCAACGCTGCAACTCTAACAAACAGTTTCTCTTCATCGAAACCCCAGCGACCGCTTGAGTGCCATTATATCGTGTTGTTTTAATGGCTTGCATAGCTAACCTCACTGGATCAGACAGATATGCTAAACAACTGCGTTTTTAAACAAGTATGGTAAAATATCTGACAACAATCCTGCTTATTGGAACTCTATACTTCTGTGAGACCAAGACGTCATCCGTGCACCTCAATGTCTTCTCTCTGCTGAGCTGATTGTCATGCCTGGCATCACATAAAAGCCTTCTCATTATCATGTGAGATCACATAGCACCATTTAGCAGCTAGTCATTAATTACTGCTGCGCTGCCCTCTGTGCATGCCAAACCGAAAAACACACACACACATTTACAAAAAAGGACGCACACAGCCGTTGGTTGCTGTAACCGCCACAGTAGATTTACGCTGCATGTCATCATCACATCGTTTAGCACTCGCTGCAGAGAACAATACACCGTAGCACAATCACCATTCATCTCCATGACACACATAGATTAGAGAGGAAGACCCGAGGTTCAGGCGTGCCGCTGTAATTCCCCATAACTGTCATCAAGGTTGAAATGGTTTGGCTTCATCTGGACCCAGCTTCTTCTACAGAGATTAGTGATGGTTTTTTTGGATGCGTGAATGAAAACACACAAATCAGAGACAGGCTACATATGATACAAAATAGGCAGACTTTTAAAAATGGGTACCTTAGATTGAGTAAATACATCTGAATTCTGTATTCAAAGATGGTGCCCCACTAAAAACTGCTTGATCTTTTATTCATAGCTACAAGCATACATGATGTTTGCACCAAAGATCTTCCTCGCAGTTAGCAGACTTCCTGCTGAGTCTGTTCACACATGAATGCGGGAAAGTGAGATCAATCATTTTGCTTTTTGAGACTTTCAACTTTCCCAGATGGATAGAATTAGTGAGTGTTTAACATTTAAGATTTGTAATGATTTCTGATGCAGACGGAAATACATTCTATGTTCTTCACTAACTAAACAACTGAAGATATGATGAAAAATTGTACGCATTAAAGCTTTGGTGTAATGTAACTCATTCTGGAGCAGCACACACATATGTGATCAAGTGCAAAAATGGCAATCAACATGCAGTCCTCTTTGGTTTCACATTATTCCACCGCAGGATAAGCTATGTGTCGACAAAAGCTAGGGGTCTTTGTTTCATTTTTTAATCTCACATTATGTCTCACATTCGACAGGAAGGCTTAGAAGGCTTATTTCTTCGACAGACTTATTTCCTTAGTAGGAATTCATGCTTTCCATGATCACACACAAACCAGTTGGGAAGCTGCATCATTAAAAACAAGCGTCTGCTTTATTCTCCTCCTCCTTGTCTTCTATCTCCGGTATGGTGATTTTCTGGGTGGAAATTGATCCAGACACGTGCATATTTGGCAGGCGCAGTCCACACAGTTACAAATATTTGGGTTGCATGCAGTCAGCTGCTGAGGGGTCTGGTGGATCCCCCACGACACACAAAACCATGAACTGTCTATAACCATAGTCCATAATAATGAAAATCTGTGTAACCAAACTAAAACTGATCCCAGAGAGGACCTTTAGTTTTCTTATCAGACACTAAATTTCACACATTGGACTATGAGGCAAAAATAATTGTGGGAGGGAACTGTGCAGTTTTGCTCACTGGTGTTTTAGAGGTGAATGCTGCCTCCAATGAACAAACAAACAAACAAACTAAATGGCTGGTATTTGTCCTTCCAGCTGTTACTGAATAAATGACCCCCCCCCAAAAAAAATTTCAAATTTTAGCGGTTGGGGAGTTTGACTTGACTTAGGAAGTCTCTCTTTAACTGTCAAATAAATAATTTACACACAGTCCAATGTGGATTTATCGTTAGTAGACCAAAATAAACAAGTCTTTGGCAAAGCAGATTTTGCTTTGCCTGTCATTCAAAGACATCTCAGCTCAATGCTCCAAAGCTCGCTCCATCTGCGCGTGCAGCCTGAAATATCAACAAAAACTAAACTCATTCGTCATCTCTATTTATTTGAAGAAACCCAGGGCAGAGATAAGATCAGCTCAGTGAGAAAACTGGAGGATGCAGCAGCAAATTCTTATTCTGCACAAATCCACTGTTTCATTTAAAGCCACCATAATAAAAAATACCAAGATATTTAAATTGAAATGAAATAAGAAGGGTCTAAATTAATATATTCAAATTGAAATGAATGAATATTTTATGGACATAAGATAATTCTAATGAGACACAATACACACATTTAATATGTCTGGGCACCCCCTGGACAAGTGACTTACTCACACACTCTATATGTAAAACACAACTGTGCAGTTATGCAACCAACATTAAATTATACTATTGTTGAATTTTTCATTAACTTGAACATAAAAAATGAAATAGCAATTGTGGCATGTTTAAAGGCTTTCCGCTTTTATAGAGCAAATAAAAAGCAGATGGAACTTTATTTTTCCTCTGAATGTGCTCCTGGGGGCAACCAATCTCTGATTAACTTCATCTGCCTACAACACTTCCTTCTAAAATCCCTTTAGTTAAATGAGATGTTTCTTTCCACAGATCAGATGCAGATTTTTTTTTTTTTGATGAAGTGGTAATGAAGGCTCCCTCCCGATGTCTTCAATGTCAGTTCAGTTCAATTCTGCTCACGGGCAAATTACTGCTTTCCTGCAGGTTTGGATTCAAATCTTTACCCAGCAGACATGTATCTTTATCTACATGTCATTTTGCTCTTCCACATTTCATCATGTCATTAACTATTGCCTTTAACTGTTTTTTCATTATGATATCTCAGAAATGTGAAAGCTGGGAGAACTGAAAGCACTTTAATAACTTTTTATAGCGACCTGTCTCTGCTTTTGGGTTGTAATTAGCCCAAGTTGCCTTCCGCCATTTAATTGTGATGCCAAATTTATTTGAACAGACAGGTAAATTACCATACATATTAATACCTATACTGTCAGCTACTGATCAATGTTACAAGCCTGAGCAAATCAGCAAAAGCTTGAGAGGTTAATTAGGTTTTGAAGGCTTTAAAGGGCCTTGTGGTTAATAACTGAAAATAAAATTAGCAAAAATAGTTAATTTTATTAGTTCTGGAGGTTTTTAAACGATTGCATCTTGTAATATCAGTGTACAGAACATCACTGCACTAAACTGATGGATACATCAAATAACCGTGTGGAAAACAACCTCTGAGCATGTTTCAGTTCCACAGATTATCTGCTTTTGCTTCACTGAGCAAAGCAGATGATGAAATTTCTCATCAAAGATGCGCCAACAAGTACAAACCATAGCATGTTATGCAATTTACTGTAGACTTTATTCGCATAAAGCCTGTAGCTTCAAGAAGGCAGATTTGAATTTCTAGGTGGCTTAACACCCAAAGAGCCATATGCTATGAATATTGGCACTAATGTGTGTGGTTAATCACAAATTAGCACATTCCATTGGTTTTTATCATCTTACCTTTTTGCCTCAGAGCCTCTGAAAATATTATTATTTTTTTACCTTATGCCATGGTTTAACCCTTCTTCAGGCACAAAAAATTAAAGATTGAACAGTTTGATCAGATGGGAATTGCCAAAAGGAGAATTTGAAACACTGTTTGCATCCCCTGACTGCAGCACAAATTAGTATTTAGTCTGCAGCAGCACTGCGACACAACACAATTTATTTTCAATTATCTCCGAGCCACGAGAGATGGAAGCAATGTTGTTTTGTTTTGCCGCTGCTCAGCAGATCACACAGCCTCTGATACAGTTTCCCTCTGAGACTGAATATCAATCCTCCGGCCCCTGCAGGGCTTAGACACATCTGTGCACGAAAAAACACTTAAAAGACAATAAGCGATCCACTCTGAATGTTGATTTTGAGAAGACAGTGGTACAATATATTTACCGCAGCTTCCAGATGTGAAAAACTGTTCAGCTTTAGGGTATTGTAAAAATGTTAATTCACACACAGCCCTGGGGTTAAATCCCAGTTAGAAAGCAAAACAAAGCATTTCTCTGGGTGTACCTCCGACTGACTTTAAAAACACAAGAGAAAGTAGATCCAGCGCAGCAACAGCTGGTTTCTATTGGCTCACACTGGTAACTGAGGTAACTCTCTGCTCAGATGAGGGTCCTAGTGAAATCATCTGGATTAGGTGTGATGGAAGTTGGGTGACCTGAGTTCAATGCTGCTCCAAATAAACAGAGAAGGTGTTGATACTAACTCTCAGCAGCAGAGCCCGGGGGACATCACACTCAGCCACACATAATGACTTTACAATGTACATATTGCAGTGTTGCACTCACCATCCTCTGCTCCCGTCTTCAGTCTCTATTCCACTGCTCCAAATCACAGCACTTCATTTTTCACATTTGTGAGAAGCTCAACTGATATGCATTGCTCTCTGCACAGTGGCTGAAATCTAAACAGTAACCCACTCTCAATCTGGGAAATAGCATCATCACAGAATAGTTCTTTAAAACTTTGCATATTAAGCATTAAGAGGTACCTGAACACACCTCTCTTTACTAATAACATCACTCTAATGTTACAAAACCGCAGCTTTAACCCAGTCTAAAAAGAACAAAACAATGTAATGGGTATCTTTGTTCAACTGTCCAATATTTAGTGTCACAAACAATGTGCAGAAATTGAGATTATGATGCTTTTCATTGCTTGTATTTTTATAAAAGGAAGTGTCCAGGCAACCTGATGTGATTTTATAAATATGATATATAATTGTGGTTTTTATCATTCAAAACCCCTAACCCTAACCATCTAATTCATTCTTTCATGTACCTACAGCATACCCACTTTACCTATTCCAGATCATGGAGGGGCTGAAGTGTAGCCCAGCTATGATTGGGACAGAGGCAGGATACAGTCTGGATCAGATGCCAGTCCATAGCATGACCCAACACAGAGACAACTAAGCACTCACACTTCACACTTGGATTCAATTTGAAATCACCAATAAGCAGGTAGAACATGCAAAGTCCACAAAGAAAAGCTTCTGTCACGATATGAAGGAGAAATTCACACTGAAATTCAGCTCAGTCAGGTTCTGCTTTACTGCACTGCAACCTGCCGGCAACTAGAGATTGATACAACAAACATTTTGAAAAGCATACCAAGGGTGATTCATCAAAAACTCTAGATGAAAGGAAATGGAAGTGAGAGAAGACGAGTACTCATCGGACTGACTGGAGACGGAGGCCAAATGATTCTTCATTAGGGGTCAGAGAGAGAGTCAGTATTAAGGGTGTGAAGGTGCCATTTTGATAGGAGGACTCGTTAAAGAAAGCTGTTGCACAAACATGGCTCTCACCTTCGCAAGCATTTCTGAAGTTATAGTGGAGCAATATCGCATTTGTGACACAAAAACTCAAGCAAGTGACAATTTACAACTTTAAATGGTGGATTTTTAAAATGAAATTCTTTCTAGGGGCATTTTGCATTTACCAGGTTTAGGAGGTCATGGTTAAGTCAGTCCACACATTTTCACAGTTGAGACAATGAGGAGAGCAGACCCCTGTCAGCACTAAGAAGCCATGTTTTTATGTTGACCTTTGTTGGACATAAGCTGTTATCACACAGAACACAGCATTAAAAGCTGCCATGAGGCTGCTTTTGATTTTCCTGTTGATTGTGTTCGGTTAAGAAAACCAGATGCTTCATTTTTTTATTTCTTTTATTTGTTGAACGTAAGAGTTAATGGCAAACACCTTGCCTCTGGGCTTTGATGTGTAGTCATGTTGACAGCATGTCAGACTACATCTCCACAGGATGTGATGGATTAGTTCCTGTGGTTAGAGGCATCATGTAGAAGTTACAATCCAGCAACCTTTATTGGCAAATGAAACATGAAGCTGGGGCGACAGGTGCTCTAAACTACATTTACGGTTTAGGATCCATCTTAAATGTAGGTGTTAAGACTTTAAAAACATACAAGAGCCCCTCAATCTTCAAAAATCCACATAAGCCTCATTTATCACAAAATGGTGAGAAGGCAGACAACCTGGCAGTAAGAAGAGGAGTTCATCTCTGAGCTAGTGTTCACTCATATTGATTAAAACAGACCATGAAAGACATTATCAGCCAAAGGGTCAGTAGCTGATTAACCCCCACTTCTCTGCATGTTAATCAACTACCGACCTGTGACGAGCTAAAACAAGGAGGCTCTGCCTGCTCCGCTTTCCTCCCCGGGCTCTTGGTAGGGGGCAGCTGTAATGAGACAGGCTTATAATGAAGCTGCTCCCAGCAGACCCTCACACCACACAGAAATGCAGCAGGAACTCAGTGCAAGCTGCTGGCTCAAGGCCTCTTTTTTAAAACCTAATGATGATGTTGTGCCAAAAAGGTGAGTCATAAGAAACAGAGCACTGTCAAATATGTTATAGGTCACTAACAACTACTGTAAGAATGAGTAATGACAAGTGTGGCTGAGTTATGGTATAAAAAGGATGTAGAAGAAAATGTAAACTCATTTCACACCTCATGGGTCTGCCGAAAATTAAAAAAAAAAAACGTTTCACAACAAGATTTTAGAAAATTGTGGATAAATTAGGTTTGGGACCAGTGTGCAGTAACAGCCCAGGCATGTGTGATACGTATAGTATCACAATCCACTATTTTCTGGTGGGCACATGTCATATATTACAGAAATATAAACAGATTAATTTGAAAATATGTCTACCCATGTATTTTGCAACATGTTGCCCTAACCATTCACAATCATTGTGTATCATTTATCATTTCCATATGAAAGAGCTGCCAACAAGTAAGGACTCATGAGTGGGAGGGAAGCAAAGCGGGTACAAGGACTGTGGAAAAAACTGCACAGGATATATCTGGAAGTCCACGAAGATCCATGATAGTGCCTTCCACCACTAGCTACTGACCTATTGGCACTTAATCCCCAAAACAGAGAAAGAAAAGAAACACCAACACCTGATGCATGAGGAGTGCATTATCACACAGGGATGGACACCATAGGACATCTACATGCCAAAACATTTGAACTGTGAACCTATGTAACTATTTCTTAATATGTCATGAAATCAGGTTGTTTTAAATCATCAGTGGGGCTCCCGTGCTCTGTGTGGTGCTTTTGAAACAGCCAGAATCAAAGGCGAAGCGTGTTTAAATGTCTGAATGTCATGAAATTCTGTCCAGATATTTGTGGCCCATGATGATCTTTTGACTTTTTCTCTAGCAGCAAATCAAGTTGACATTTATTGTTGGAAACGAAATGCAGCCAGTGGATGAATTTCTCCTCTAAAGGTGAATTATTGACCCCAGACTTTGTATCAAGACTTGTTTACTTGTCCTTCATTTGAGTTTATAACAAAAGCCTGAAAGAAATGAAATACCATCAGTTTTACTTTTAAAACTAAATATATAAACCATACAGTCAGTTTCTTCATCAACACCAGTAAGATGTGTGATATATTTGCTGATTTCTTGTGCTACTGTTCATCTTCAAACATTTTAACATGTAAATCAAATTTATGGGACTGCATAATGTTAATTAAAGCATCAAGGAGCCACCAGCCTGAAAAGCATTTTACTTGCTGTTCTGAACATCTCACATTAAATGTGAGGGGGAAAATCAATTTGGGATGCAAAGTATCTCAGTCAGATACAAGGACCCATATTGATTTCTTAAGTCCCTTTTTTATGAAATATTTTTTGGTCGTATGTTGTAGATATATTTATTTTTCTTAACCTTTCATTTCAGGTTGAAAGTAGTACTGATGCCTGAAAGAGAGCAACATGAGTTACTATCTGCAGAAACACCTCTGCCAGTTCTTTCTGGATCATGCCGCTCCTGCTCCGTGAGCCATCAGATAAGAGGGCCTATCTGATTCATATTCTAATTAATATGGAGTTACACTTCCTCCATCTCAGCGCCTCAAGGGAGAACACTGCATTATCTTAAACAAAAAGATTTCTATTGACCTAACTAACAGTGCTCTTTTGCAGCCTTGTCTACCACTTTTTCTCATCCTTCACCTGCCACATCCTGTCATTTTGCACATAATAAGTACATTTATATAACATAAAAGAACCGGTGAAGGTTAGTGTAGGTATGGATGTATGCAGTTGCCTTTAATTGTACAAGGAAAGCATTATAAATGCAAGTGTTGAGAATCAAGAGGGAAAAAAAGCTGCAGAATTCAAAAAGCTTTCCAATCGGCTTCAGGGGGAGGCATCTTTCACGTAGTTCATGTGGGAAACTGAGCAGAGTGGATCATAGGTTTTCACCGTGTGAAGCAAAAGCAACCTACATCTGTTTTTCTTCTACTGATTCTAGATTCAGGTCATTTAATATAAATGTGTGAAAAGATTCAAAAATAAGCTAGCAATACTCTAAGTTTAAAGCACAATAAATCAGCAGAAAGGAAAGGAAAAGGAGAGTTGTATGCAGCCAACATCACCCCCCACCCAATAGAAAAATCTCTTGCGTAATGAAAAACATACAATCATGTTTTAATTGGATTTGTAAATTGGTTACAATCATTGAGTGTGCAGAGCTTTCTGTAAATCGCAACTACAAGAATTATTTTTTTTTGCAATCATTATTACAAGACATGCAAAATATAGTCTGACTTTCCAGGAAACGGGATGTTGTTGTCACTCAGTCGGAATCAAGACTAATTTGAAAGTCCTATTTTGCAGTAAGAGAAAAGCATTCATGCAGATATATTGATTCTAAGAGACAATAATGTGATTTATAGTAATCATTTAATTAATAAGTATATTAGATAGCTAAAGAAAAAAACTGTTTTGTAACCAGGTGCAGTTTTCCTTGTTTATTTTGAACATCAGTTGAATTTTCCGTGAAAGAAAAGTTTCAAAGATGTTTGTTAATTACAGGGGAAAAAAATCTGCAGGTTTTGATAAAACTGAATAAATTTGCAATGTGCAACTGGTTATTAATATATTGGTCTCTAAAATGGAATAATGAGAAATATCAAATATGCTAAGATAAGATATCAAAAGTCTAATAGTCTAAAAGTCACATATTGTATTTAAATTTGTTTACATTTTTATCTTCTAAGATAATGACTTAATGATTAATTCAATTGTAAGGATAAGATACCTTTGCAAAAGTAATCTGCAACTCCTGAAACACCAATAACTAATAAAAGCAATAGAATACCTAGCAATTCAGGCGTATAGTGTTAAACAATAAATTACAGCAGCACTGTAATACTCGGAGCGGTCTTTAGGGTACTGCACAGCCTGAGGCCGAGCCACTTTGCTCACACAGCTTGAACTACAGTTATCCAATTGAAAGGGTGACGTGAGTCTGCTCCCCTGGGTGGGAATCATCCTTCCAAAGAAGCTTCCCATCATCCTCTTCGTTCCTCATTCAGCTGTGTAGACTGAAGCCGGTTTGCAGAGCAAAGACACTCGGACTTACTAATTTGGGCTCATTCTTGACAGATTCCCAGTGTGTGAGAAGAAAGGAGGTGATGTGAGGAGCAGTGGGAGACAGAGAGTGGCAGTGCTAATGCAAACTGACCACAAGTGACAGGCAAACTGTGACCAGAGGGAGGACAGTTCTGAAGCACGCTCACAAACACATAACCCTTGTACGCTCTCTTTCAGCTTGCCTGGTGTATGTAGAACGAACACACACTCTTTATTCAGGTTGGCAGCGAGGTGCCTTTAGAGGGGCCACTCTTCAACAAGGAGCACTTGGTTGAAGCCTTCACGTTGGCCGACATCCACCCTGCTACAGAGTTCCTAAGCAAGACACTTCATTTTTTTCCTACCAGGTCAACAGAGCTCACCCTAATTATACATCATTTACTGCTGATCCTGCATTGTGACTGTATAGGAGACACTATCTGAGCTTATAAGCAAAACCACAACTGAATGCTTGAACCGGCACTATATTAGGTTGTGTTTAATCTACTAAATTAATTTGTTGATAGTCATTTTGGACCTGCAGACAGGCGATGCTGCATTTGGTCACATAACATTTTCAGAAACAAAGCACACCAGAACCAATTTGGGAAATAATTGTTTGATTTAACTACAAGTCCTGAACAGATGCAAAAGAATGTTGCTTGGCAACGGTAAAAGTGGCTCTTTTTTTTCTGAGATGAAAACTGAAGGAAAATCATCAAAACAAACCCAAAGCTTCTGTAGCTGCCTTTTGTCTCTTTGCTTCAGACTACATCACATGTCCAATAACTTTCTGTGAAAGTTCATATGTAACCGGTTTGTTCCTGACCAGAGCAGCATCAATGGCAGACATGACTTTGATCAGGTTAGTTTAAAAATGAGGAGCTGACACAGAGGTGGGATTCAGTGCTGCTTGCAGAGGAAACAGCAAAATACTGAAATATTTTGACAAAAACTGCATTAATTTATATTTTGACGGCTCTCCTCTGGGGACTCCCCGCACTTCCCAAAGCACGTGGTAAGGAGAGAAGCAGCAAAGCACATTAAAGCAACGAAACCAAGAAACTGTCAAACATTCCACGACACTGAGTCATTTTTCAGAAAAAGATTTTTTCCCATCCAAGCTCCAAGGTAAATTTCCTAAACATCAATGGGTGGTTAAACAAAGTAGCCAATGAGGATGCCCAAAAATATTCCAGAGCATTTGCTGCCATCTGCAAGTTATTGTTTATGTGATGATGAAGGTTCGTCCCTTCTGCTTACCTGTTGGCTGCTTTTTGCTCGTTCTATGCTATAACACTGATATACGCAGTTCTCATATCAACACAAAAAGGAGCCTCATCTGGTACTCAGTGTGCAGACTTATTCCTTCATCACATGCTGCCTTTAGACAGCCATTCCTCAGCACCCCTTTCCTAACAATTCCAGCTGGAAGATCCACACGCTTGTGTGCCACAAATTAGAAATATAGAAAGGATTGTAAATTAAAGGTAGTCCAGCAGCTAAAAAAACAAAAAAGAGGATAAAATCAAGTGTCCTTCAGGTGAGTCCAAAAAAGAACAAAATGCAGGAATCCTGGCTAAATTGCTACGTCCACTTTGTGTCAAACTTTCTGTGCAGCATTTTCATGCCTTGCAAATTATTGGAAAAGGAAAAGATCAACTATGATTGGCTGCTGTTGTGTACATTTTCACCATGTTTGATTGAGTAAACAGGAAGGATCACAGTGGCACTTATTCAGCACGGTCAGATAAACGCCCAGGCCTATTCACCAGTCATGAGTATGTCTTTAAAACATGTTAAAAAATGTAAAGGATATTCTGGAAATAACTCTGCTCAGGAAAGAAGATGCTCATCTGAATACTGACCTTTATTTCAATAGTGCTGTGTGACTCTGGTTTTGCCTTATTTACTGTATTCCCATTCATGTTTATTAATTTTTCAAGACCACAGCAGTCATTTTCCATTTATCTGGCACTTAGAAAAATATAGATAGCAAAACAATAAAGCGAAGGTATGGCAGGAATGCTTATTGATATACTATAAGTTTAAAAACATGTTTTTAAATAAAATGGACAGTGAGAAAGAGGGTGTAAAAACCCCTTAATGCCTGAACTTATTTGCAATTACATAAAAATAAAAAAGACACAGGAAAAAACTAAGGAAGACAAAAAAAATTAAAAAGACTGGAACAAAATGAAAAACAATTCAATATTAAAGAAATTAAATTAATAAATCAAGATAAATAACAAATGAATAATTTAAAAATAATTGCATAAATAAAAGTGAATGGAATTGAACAAATTAATCAAAGAGCTTTTTTAAGTAGAAACATTTAAAAAAACAAAGGCCAGAAGTGGTTTGTTGTAAATTTGTGTATGAATGGATGGATGCATTGTGATGCGTGTTTAAATTAGTCTTGGCTTCTGCAGAGGGACAGTCAGTATGTCCTGTGCTAATCTTTATTCAGTCACTGTTTCCAAATATAACAACTCTTGAGCCCCATTATTAAGAATTACCCCTCAATGCAAATTGAGCAGTGAAACATGAAAACACGAGATCCATGTAACTCTGCGTATCATCACACACTGAAAGACCCATGTTTTGGTCACATGACTAGCCTGAGATTTCAAATCATATGTCTACAAACAGGAAGTTGGAGAACGAACAGTGATTCAGAATGAGCCATTTAATAGCAGCATGCATTTATGCGTCTACATCAAACCCCTTCACAGCTCCGTAATTACACAGGATGGCATCATTTAGCCCGTTTTCATGGTGCAAATGGTTCCCTTAACAGGTTGCACGGTCTTTCCTTCCTTTCCATACAGGGTGAAGGCAGCTTGAATCAACAGACTCATACTGATGATTTTGAACTGTGACTGTTATAGAAAACCTCTGCAAAAAAGTTCAAGGAGAGAAAAATGCAGGAAGAAGACAATGTGTGGTGAATTGCATGGACTTGTGCTTCGGGCTGGCAGCAGGCGCCAGGAAATCAAAAGCCCAACACCAGTGGAAATTTACAGACACATGACTCATACAGCAATCTCCTTTTTTGTTGGTAGCTCATATCTTTGCATTTGTGTAGGTTTCAATAATATGATTCTACTTCATATATTACATAATGATTGGTGAGCTTTTCCTGAAATCAATAAGAATAAATTTATCAACCCATAAAGCAGCAATTGATGCTTCAGTTCCCAAAACCCTAAAGACAAATTAAGCAACTCGACACAGTGGAACTGATTTTAATTTAGAATTTGATTTGACTGTATAAATAGGTAGGAGCCTCCCATTGGAAAACAGCCGTTTCTCATCCTTTAAATAAGCAGCCGTGTATAAGTAAAGACTGATCCTGTGGTCGTGGAACAGATGTTACATCAGAAGGGTCACATGAACGAACTGCATCAAAGAAACTTTATTGGAATTTGTGAAACCACTAAAGGGTTGAGGAATGTCCAACAAATTATGTAAATCTAGAAAAATAGTGGCAAACCAACATCTTTGTGTATAAACCGCAGCCAGAAAAAGATTTTGAATAGTTGTGAGTGGAGATCACTTAAATGTTTGATGAAATCAAGTAGAAGGAAATCACCTGTCGAATTCCCTGTTTTTCCATCAATAGTTATTTTAGTTTCTGATAAGACAGACACTTTACAAGGTGCAAATGTCAGGACTCGATTGGCTCAATTTGAAGAAACTGAGACATCATTTTCACGCATGTATTATTAGTATTATTAGTTGGTGTATAATGTGTTATATAACAGGGTGTGTGAAGGCTTGTTGTTTTTGTCCAATGTTTTTTATCTTAATATGCATTCATTTTTACTATGTAAAGCACTTTGTGTTGCCTTTCGCAAGAAAAGGGCTTTATAAATAAAATTTGATTTGATTTGAAATTAGCACTTTCTGTTATAGTCTACCTGTTCATCTAAAAATAACACGGTGCAAGAGGCAAAAACTTATGTGTGGAAAATTTAAAGCAGTACAAGTTGAGTTATGTTGCTTTTATTGGGTTTGATATCCTCTTTGACCAGTTCTGATGTTAGAACTAAAAGTTCATTCATGACCACACTCTGGACACCAAAGGTCAAAAGTCTGTTAGCCGTGGTTTCGCATACCCAGCAGCTTCACTGTGCGTCTCCTCATGTATGAGCCAACGGAGCTGCTAAGCAGGGTTTGTAGTCGTGCAGTATCAGCTCACTCAACTGTAAAATAGGGTTGGCATGATTATGCGTAAAAACCACAATTACGCCCTGGATCCCTGACAAGTGACCACAAAGCACTAGTTGTTCAGTCAGCTGTACAACGTGAACTGGCGGACTCCACGTCTAATGCCTGTATTTGCCCACACAATCACAATCACAGCAATGTCACACATGGTCGTTGGCTGCAGAAAGACAACGGCACCAAAGTAACAGGGTGGAGAAGAGAGGGGAGCCTATCTGTGCCGCTTAACAGTGGCTGAAAGAGGAGCTCAAGCATCATTGTGTGCTCATAGACGGACTCATTGCACAGAATGTTCATCAGCCATCATTTGGGTTTGTTTTTGTAGGAGCTGCAGAGAACTCCTTCTTCAAAACATATTTGTTTTGTTTTTCTGTGGAGCAATGTACATATTTTACAATTGGTCAAGAAATTATGTTGATTCTTAAGTTTGAAAGGTCGACTTTATCATTTTACTGTTGCCTAGATACTTCTTGTTGGGGAAGAGGGCTTGAAAATGAGAAAATATACTTTACTTTTCCAAGTCTTTTAACTTGGATGTCCTTATCTCTTTTCTCTACCATCAGATATGATCTATATATCTAAAGGTTTCAGGAAAGCAGCTAACCTGTCCTCTGAAAAGAGCCACAAAAGTCAGTCTAAGGGGGGTAAAAAGCCTGAGGATTCACAAGCGGAAGATCTGAGTTAGAGTGTTATGGAAGTTCATGCGATGCAAATGCATTTGTATTAATCAGCCTTCATCACTTCATACCCATCCATCTCACCTCATATTTCTTTCAAACGAAATGAAACAAATCCTCTGAAAAACTCCACCAGCATTCATTGTGTTATGCTTCCAAAAGAAATATATATGCAGAATATATGGCTCATAACTTTGTTCCTGTGAACTAACATGTCTGTGACAGGAAGAGATGCTGAGGATCTAAATGGTAACATTATACAAATAATGGGGGTTTTACTCTACCTGCCCTCTCTGTGAACTTTGAATGAATGAGACTTGCTGAACTTTATAGAATTCAAATGAAACTTAAAGTTTTCAGGCAGTTTTCAGACGCAGGCAGCAGAAAAAAAACAGGCAGGTTTTATTGGCTTTCATCCCTTCTGTTCTTCTGCAAATTCTAGTCTGGTCTTTCTGTGTTTTAATTCAGTAAAATTCAGTTCAGAGGCAAACAAAACACATAACATTAAAGGATTACCAGCTTTGTATGAAAACAAGAGCTTATTTGTTTGCTTGTTTTCATGTGAATGGAAGAAAATTGCTAATTGTATATTTGCGTGCATAAGTGTGTTAGGATGCTTGGCCCTGCCAGATGGTGCTGATTTCTGCGAGACCCTGTGGACATGAAGCTTAGTATTTTAGGAGAGCAGATATTTGCAAAGGTTTCTGTGCAAATACTTGTGTGATTCATGCCAAATGGGGGAAAATAAGTATTGATTATAATTTTCCATGATATTTTACCCATCCAGAAAATAGAAATACAGCTCCAAACTAATGTTCACACTTCTGTAAAGCCCTACATTTATGTTATCACCTGCATCACATTTACATCTACATCACATGACTAACACTTCTATAAATGATCTGATGAGATATTTGTGATTCAAAGACAACAAAAGACAGAAGAGCTGCAGACCCTAATCATTACATTTTTTGTTTCACATTAGCTTAGCCTAAATGAAAGACTTAATATGGGTAAGCTATAAGATAGACCACTTAAAGCTTAGACAGGCTGAGAAAAATTGCTCATATCTAAACTAATCCCTTCTTGAAACACAGTCGGGAACAGAAGCTGCAAATAGGCTAATTTCACTCCTAATGAGAGGATTAATTTATCCATTAAGGTCTTTGTGAAAAATACTCAATTTGTGGAGGTCAGAACTGGGTAGACAGACCATCTGTCTCCGCCTCCTCCTGACCTTTTAATCATTCGATTAATTGGATGATAAGAATTAAACATACACATGATGAAGTTTTGATGTTCATGTTGCTGTGGGTATTATAAATCTTTATTCCACCGGTGGAAGCACGATCAGTCCGCGTGCCATCCCTATCTCTCTTTCTTTCCCTTTCATCTGTTACAGAGTAATATTTATGGACTGTCAGGGTCGCAGGCTGTCACAGAGAGCAGCCCATAAAACCTTTCACCAGTGTCCTGCTGGCCCTTTCGTACTAATGTGATCGTAACATAAGGTCTGCAGTTATTATGTGTATGTTGTTTTAGTGATTTGTGTGCATCATTAGAGCATTTTGAGACTTGAGGAGCACGGCTGCGTGTTGTAGTCCCGGGAATCAGCTGCTGTCCTGACTGCGTTTTTTTTGTACAAGGTTTGTGTGTGTGATAAAAATCTCTCATGGCTGGCTCCAAAAGGGAGTCAATCCCCATGGACTCCTATGTTAAAAAGGCCGACTTCACAACAGAAATAAATGTTTACAGCCTGTTACAAAAGAATGTTTTAGGTTAAATAGGTCAAGTTTACTTTCATGACAGCTGTAGGGGGAGTGAATTTATATATAACTCATCCGTTTACATGTTATGTAATCTTGAAATCCTTCAGATGCCAGATAACTGGCTGCAAGGAGAGTAGGAGTTTTTAGCTGGCAAACAGGTCACCTTAGCTTTAGTTAGTTTTAGGTAGCTCAGAGTTTGATGGCTGTCAATCATCTGTCCACACACTCACAGCCCCACCTCATCGTCCATTTTCGTATTTTCTGGGAGTGACAAGACTCATGATGTTGACAAGATGGTGATGGTGGGAGCTGCCCAATAAGCCTCATTTCAGTTCTACAGAAACCTCCGGGTCATGTGACAAAGAGTCTGCCCATATATTTTACTGTCAAGCAGACGACATATGAAATCCTGAACAGATTTTACCTTTTATCCCAAAGAAGTCTTGGAAATCTCACACAAGTCGTCTCTCTGTGATCTGAAAGTCAGTGAGACACATGATGTGTAGCCAGCTGGGACACCATGCCATGGCTCTGCTAAATGTTTCCCTCCCATCAGTGGGTTGAATCCACAGGTATGCCAGTCTCATCTTTCAGAGGGGAAATATATTTTAAATGTATATCGCACTTGGTCATATAATTAGAGCACTGAGACTGGGGACAAAAATATTAATGATTAAAATATTAGACTGCAGACTACTACTACTACTACTGTCATTTAGCAGATGCTTTTATCCAAAACGACAAAACAACAAAAGCAAGAAATGAAAGAGTAGGATACAGCATGAACAGGCGGACTGCTGGTCGTCGATGTAGTTATGTCAATAGCTTTTTTTATTTATTTTTTCTGTGTGTCTGTACCCTTGTAGAAATAAAAACACGCAATTAGCATTCAGAGAACCATCGTATGGTAAGTGCATAGAACAGTTAGTGCTGGGTCAGGTTGGACACGTTAAGTTTGAAAATGCTATTTAAAGAGATAAGTCTTATGTTTGCTCTTAAAGGTAGATACGGACTCTGAGGATCAGACTAGTTTTCAAATAGACAGACTAGTTTTCATTGTTGTTTCTCACAAATTACAGTAAATAGTTGAAGACACAAGTTATAGCTGAGATTTGTAAATGAGTGTTTACGTTGATTCAAATTAAAGATGGCACAATGCTGATCTCTGCACAGGGTGCTCACGTCATCGATCCTGTTTCTAATTCATATGGATAATATCTGCGGTTTCTGCAGATGATGCAGTTCTGTTAACGCCTTCAAACCTCTTTCCTGAGTGCTAGAATAGAATAAGAGATGGATTTACTGACTGGGGATTCACCAGCTGTAGAGAGAGCACTGCTCTGACCCGTGGCTCCACAGCATGTTGACATGAAAAGCAAAGCAAAGCTTAGTCTAGCTCAGTGGTTCCCAAAGTGTGGTGCAATTGCAGGGGGGGCGCGGAAGGATGACTGAAATGAAGCCACTGACATTACAAGGACTGCTTACTCACAAGTTATGTCAGATTCATAGATGGAGATGAGATGAGGGAGGAATTGCTTTTCTGCAAACAAATTCCTGGCAGAACAACT
>JAVQJG010013364.1:0-44789 GCA_036024015.1 Craterocephalus amniculus
TTTTATACTCAAAGTGATATAAATACAGTATTCAACAAATATATAAAACATGGCAAATATGGCATGTTTTCAGAATATTGTGCAGCCTTCTTTACACACACACACACACACACACAAAACAGACATTATAATGGATTAGATTAATCCATTATTAGAAAACAAATACAATTTTGCTGTTGTTGTTTCTAAATTAGATGTTTTACTGAATTATTGAATATATTAAAATACTTGTCTACGTTTTACGTATATCGTGGATTATGTATTCCCACTAGACCAAAACACAAAACACAATTAACCTATTCTTATTTAAACAATGGTAACTTTTCCAAGCAAGAACAAAAATTATCTAGATTCCCACAAGCTCTGGCAGGACTTTGCTTTGGACAAAACTAATCCAAAGCAAAGTTTGAAACCATTTGTAACCATGTAAAATAGTTTGCCAACATTATTTACCATTTCATATGTAAAACAAACAAACAAACAAAATAAACTTAGAAGGTGGGATATAACCTAATTTTATAGAAACAAGAACTGAACTCAAATGTTGATTAGAGAAAGTTCACTCAGGTCCATATTGGGTCTCAAGAGGTAGCATTTGTGTGTCATGCAACACTGTTTTACTTAGTTTACTATGACTGTAGTTTGTCATTTTAGACAGACTAGAAAGTATTTGACTAAAAGCTGTTTTACTTATACAGTAGGATAAAAATAGTGTCACAGAAAACAACAAAAAACAAACAAACAAACAAGCAGCTATAGAGAACAACCCAGATCTAAATCAAATATGACCTAAATGACATATTAGAGGTGGTCACCTTCATGCAACCTGCAGTCAAAGAACCTTCAGTCTTTTCCCATCGTAATTAGCTTAAAATGTCTTGAAACTGATGAGAACAAACTATGCACACAGCCCTGATCTTGCACCCTGTAACTTAAAGAACATGGTTGGGTTTTGTTTCATAACAGGCTTGCATTAGCTTTGATTCTATAAAGATTACTCTTTAATCCTACACCACATGAGCAAATCAGTCACAGTTTTAATCCCAAAGATTATAACGGTACACAGTTAAGGCAGTTCTGTGAATTCAAGGAACAGTAAGTAAAGCTACTTGCACAATGAGCTCAATAATATATCACACTGTTTCTAGGCTGACAGAAACTATTGCAAACATTTCCTCATTTCCTCAACTTGCTTTTTTTTTCACTCTTTGGAGACCTAAAAATACACTCCAGCAGCTCTTTCAGGGTCTCTCCGCTTCTATCCCTGTTGCAAAGTAAGTACAAATGGTTTTCCTTGTGATCTTACTCTATGGAAGCCTCCAGGTCCTCTGGTTGTATGATGAAAAGCAACATGTCTAAATAAAATTCTAATCCACTGAATCGGTGACGCTCTGAAGCTGGTACAGGCCAGGAGGGTGCGTTAAAAGCATTGACTCTGTAGTTAATTTTTTTATTATTATCAATGCTTGGTTTTGTTACACACTAGCGTTGTGCACTTAATGTGATAATATACCGTGAAAAATCTATTCACTTTCAAAATAATAGATATGAAGCCCAGCTGTGACTTAACCTTTACGTGACAGGAAATACAAAAAATCAAAAGGAAACCAAATGAGGTTAAAGAGATTTTAGTTTCCTAAGTTAATGTATACAGACTGTATTTGGTATGATAGCTGTTTACATACAGCAAACGGCAGTATGCCTTCAATCAAAACACGGATAATTTGCAGAGGGCTGCAGGGTCTCAGTAGCTCCATTGGTATGTGGATGTATAATCAAACATCTTCATGCTGTATACAGTTTTTTTTAATCAGTAACAAACTAAAAAAAAAACAATTCAAGAACAGCTGAACTCAAGTGCAAACTGGAAAAAAATGTTAAATGATTGAATGACGATTTAGATAGGCTATTGCAGAGTGAGGACGATCTTGGGGACTCACTTAAGATTGCTAAAGAAAACATATTTTAAAATGTATTTGTTCTAGGATATATTTCAATTAATTTGAGACATTATTGATACAAATAAAAAATGTTCATCATAAACTTCGTAAAGTTGAAATATGTGAGGCTCCCTGAGGCACCGCGCCATCACAGGGCTTTAATTGACGCAAGTTTGGAAGTTTTTGACAGCAGATGGAGCCACAGTGTTGGAGCCATTTCCCTATTTATTAGCAAGCCCTCACTTTGTGAAAGTTTAAGACTGTGGCAGAGGCGAGCTGAGAGCGCCCTGCACGGGCTTTATGTGAGGAGGGGAGCGAGTCTCTGCAGGAAAACAATAGTCCTGAGGATCGGTGTGAAGTCAAGGCTATTTTTGGTGGGGCCCGCCTTGCCTGCTATTTCTGTCAGCAGGAGAGCAGAGGGGAGGGCGCAGCATTGGAGGGGCCGGACTTTCTTTTCTGCAACTTGCCACAGTTAAGTCACTTTTCAGTTCCTCCTCTCCTGTACTGACATTGCAGACAACACCAGCGGATCTCTCCATCACCTCCCGTTAGGTTCCCGCTCCCCTGGATGCAAACGGACTTTTTTTTTTTCTCTCTTAGACTAAAACCCAGTCGCTATCAGCTGGATGAGTGTTTCTGATTGTGGGATTCAAGGTAGGCAGCGCCGATGATGTTGAAAACTCCGATAGATCCAGCCTCAAGTTCGACAAATGCTCTTTACTTTCCTTAAATGTATTATTTACTCCCTATTTATTTATTTTGTTTGGTTTCTCTTTTAAAAGCTATAGTGGCTGCTACCTGCGCAGGTGTTTTGCTGTGTTTTTGTTGCATTTCAGCGCACGGTTAGGCGTGCAAGCGCGTCAACCCTTAACCCTTTAAACAGAAATGACTTCTGTGTACAGCACTTTCTTTCTCTCTCTCTTTGTTTTGTTTTTAAATTTTGCCTTTGATATTGTAGTATTTTCATTGTGACCCGCCGCAACAGCTCTTCTAAAGGGAATACCATTTAAAAGGGACCAGAATAAAACAATGACGAAACAGCGAAAAAATGGTAACGCCATAAATCTCAAGCGGAAATATTTGGATTCCCTTCATCAACAGTTTAATGATTGTTTAAGACGAAACAGCTGATTTCTTATCATATATTTCGCTGGAATGTGATCAGCTTTTCTTCTAAGGGTCTGTTCTGTGGTTTTGCTCACCGACATCTTAATTTGACTACAACTAAAAAAAAAACAAAAAAACAGTTTTTAAAAGATGCAGGTGATCTGGTCGCCTACTTTCCTGCTCTCATTTTCGTGTTGGCATGTGGTCTCCTTGATCTGGGTCATATATTAGATTAGTTCTTCTTCCATCACAAAAACAGTTCATTGTGGCCAGTTGCACACACCCTAGGTGGTCAAATTTGCCACTGCACACCTTTCAGGAGCAATAAGGTGGCTATAACTCTAATATGTCTCAGTAAAATGCAGCAGCTCCCTGCAGCTGTTTATTTTTATTCCTTCCTGGAACACTGTTTTCCATCAACAACAAAATTAAAGCAACCATTATGTCTCAATTTGCTTTACTTATTTGTTTTTGTTTGCCTCCACAGATGGAAGCGGTCCCTATGGGAGCACCTTAGAAGCAAACAGGACACCATACTTCACACACGGACAGGTTGGACTTTTAACCTCAAAAGAAAAAAGGCACTAAATTCCAACTCTTAACTTTATAAGTAGTTGTGTTGTGAGTAAATTTGACTAGGCCACAGCCATCAGTGCTGCTGAAACATCCATGTGGAAAAATGCTGCCAGTCTACAGTACAGTCCCCAGGACTACATCTTGTCTCCTTTACAGCTTTTTCTCTTTTCTTTAACAGCCTATGCACACACACATTACAGGCTTTGGCTGACAGCAGTTTTTCCAGTGTGGCACACAGACCGATATAAGCTGATTGGTTCTGTGAGAATTGCAGTGAAGTACAGAGCAGGTGTCGGCCTAGTTGGAAAGATGTAGTGTGCAGGGGGCCCCTTTGCACTTTCATGTGTGGGTTTGGAACTCAGTTTTGCCGTAGGTCATGCAGACATAGTTTACGTGTGAAAATTGAATAACACTCAAAGTATATTATGTCTTGAAACCTTGCTTTCAGTTAACCCTTTCAAAATGGAAATACTAATTAGTTTAACAGGATGTGTACATACATCAGTGCCAGCATGTATCAAAGTTGATGGATTCACTTCCCTTATTTAAAATTTTCACTTCCATGATTTTAAAATGTCATTTTTTTAGCAGCGACTCGCTTATGATGGGATTGTAACAATTGTTTCTCTTCATACACATGAAGCATGGATAAGAAAAAAGGAAGGAATCCATATAGATTTTACAGTTAATGTATCTTACCACAACAAATATTACACAGGATGTAAACCTTAGCTGGCCTTTTTTCTTAAGAGACATCTAATTTACTACAGAACTAAAATGATAAGCATCGTATTTCCACCATGACGGTAAAAGTTCCATGTCCAGTGGCAAATATTTCTCCATTCTTTCCCCTGTTCTCTGTGTAAGGAATTCAAAACACATCACAACGACTCAGTTTGGTGTTGACTCACATGAGAAAGAAACAGTTTCTTTTTAAACCTAAGATCAGAGGATCAAAAATTTGATCTGCAGCTCCACCCATCAGAAACGAGTCACCCGGCTGTTTCTTTGTGTCCTGCCTGTTACTTTAGATTAGTTTTCTCTGCTGTGAAGCATGGCTGTGTGATCACACTGTGTAGGATTACAATGCATGACTCTGTGAATGGAAGCCGGCTCTCGCTGTGCCAGGCTCTGCTGACTGTATGTGAACCAAAGACCCACTATGTGCCTTGTGTGTCTGTGGAAAAACCCGGTGAGGTCATGGCCGTGGCTGCAGAGTCCTGTTACATGTGTCCATGTGGGGTGACTGACATTGGCCGTCTCACTTTTGTCTTCCTTTCTAATCTCTCTCTTCCTCTCTGTGTCTCTTTCTCACAGCCAAATGTAAAAATACACACATATAACCCCACTTCAAATCATCTTCGCTGTTGGATGTCGTATATTTACGACAGTTGTTTCTGTGGCTGCAGTCTGGTTGGCTCTCTAAGGTGGCAACAGTTTGTGCCAGATGTGCTCAGTATGTGAAACCACCATTTTAAAAGCCCCCAAAGCTCCAGCAGCCCTTTAAACTCCCCACAGTGCAATAATAGAACTGCAGGGTCATCTGGATTACATCCTTTGTACTGCAAAATCTTAGTTCCTCTGTATGAACCCTGGGCTCTAATTTGACCAAAATGGGGTGAAAAAAAAAATCCAGTGAGTCAGAACTTTGAGATAAGCTTATCAGAAATATCTCCAATTGCAATTATCTGAAGACACCATGCGAGCCAAAAACCACTACACTGTTTTGTGCAATCCGGTAAAATAAGGCTCAACTTTCACAAAGAGGCAAAAATTGTTTTATTTACACATTTAAACTGTCTTGTGCCCTCTGAGAAAACTGTCAAAGCTATTTATTTATCTTTATTTTTTTATATTTATTAACAAAAAAAACAAGACTAAAAGTGCCTACATTATGTTCAAAACTATCCACATTATAATTTCAAAGATTAAAACTCATAGACAGGTTAACATGAATTAACTGGTGTATTTTTTGTTGCAGCCCCTCTGTTTAGCTTCAGTTTGAAACGCCCAAAAAGACCCAATCTGTAAATCTGCAAGGCGTATTCCTTGTTGGAGCCCAGGCAAGGAACTGAGATGATTAGCCATGAGAAAGGGCTGGGCAACTAATGTTTTAAATCCTTTACGGTGAAATGTTGGAAGGATTCCTAGCAGGTTGATAGCCTTCCAAAAAAAACCTGTTAACACGATTCATAAAAGTAGTTCCAGTTTGCTTTGCCCATCTACAACTAAGCATTAAACTCTCTGCAGTAGCAGCTCATGTCTACATAGCGCACTAGCACAGAGCACTGGTTGACATTGTAACAGATTATGTAACACGCCTGCTGTTGTCAGATTGTATTCAATGTATCGCGATGAAGTTGAACTTAATATTACCATCCTTGCAGTTAGCTACAGGGACACATTAATCCTTGTCTGCCATCACCTTCACTTAATCCTTCACCAGAGTTTATGACACACCGAGGTGCTAGCAGGTTGATAGACTCACACAGAAACCCAATTAACACAGTACATTTTTGCAGCTTGTTTTCAAAGACTTTAATCGATTTCAACTAAGCATTAACCAGCTTTGAATGAGCTCCTCGTGTCAAGTTAGCATACACCATGCTAGGGTCGTGGCTAATTAGCATTGTTACAAATGCACAGCACTGAAACCATTTTTAAAGTACGATACCTGATTTTAATCAGTTTACCATTAGCAGCTAGCTACAGTGTTAAGTCATTTTCTGCCATAGTTGTCACTTAATTTTTTCCCTGGGTTTATGGCGATACCCGTCAGTCATCTCAAAGGGATGTTCCCATTTGCCCAACCCAAGACTGGACGATAAACGAGACGTTTCAGGCAGTTGTGTGTGAGAGAATTGGTCTCCCCGGGGTGGACTTGGAGGTGTTGTAACTTGGTAGACCTTGAATGTGCCCGAACACCTTTTAATACCATGATGGTTCTGGGAAAACCCCTCCAGAGTGATTTTCTTTTTCTTCACACGTTTTTTCTTTTCATTTCAGATCAGGAGCTATTCTCTGAATATTGTTATGTGTCCTCAGCAGCTCAAGAAACGGGCAAGGAAAAACTCTGGGGAAAGGATAACAATGGGAATGATTGTAAGAGCCGAAGTGGCGATCATGTATCCTCATCTTAGTTGTACTTTCTAAATACTGTAGTTGGGTCAGCTGATGGTGGTTGTTCCTGCTGAACTGTTAAACTGGTGGAAGATTTGCATTTTGTAGACATTACATTGAAATGGCGGTGTTTAACAGAGCAGAGTTTAATTAAATAGCACCATTATAGAAATTATGTGTACAATGTTTTTCTAATGAATTGTTTTCTAGTTAATTGTTGCTCTGTTTCCTGTCAGAAAGGTACAAAAAAACCCCTTAAAATCCAAAAGAGGAAAAGCAATAAAAGCAGTGTTACGGTCATTGCTGTTAATCTCACTCATTCTTTATTTAATGTCACAAAGTAACCTCGCCACACTTTAACATTAAATCAACAGGTTTAGTGTTCTTTGTGCACAAAGCTAATATATCACCAAACATGTGACGTGAGAATCGTATTTCTGGTGCTCAGCAGTTAATTGTACTTCTTCCTGAATTTCCAGTGTACGGGGTGTGTTTGTTCTCAAACAGGACAAAGTTATTGAATCCCTGGCAGCTGCTCCCAAAATTGATAGACTTATTTGTTCCGATTAACAACCACATTAACGTTGGAGGATATATTTAGGTGATATTTAACTATGGGACCAATTAAAAGTCAAACTCTAGTGTGCAGGCGAGCTTTGCCTCACTTCTGGTAGTAATGGTAGTAATAGTAGACGGCATTGAAGGAGGCGGCTATTTTTGCCCTGGTGAACAAATGGCTCAATTGTCCTGCCTCTAGGTGCATGAAATCACTTGATATGTCAGGGGTAATGTTATATAATACTCTCGAAGGGGCCCCACAGGGCTGTGTGTGTGTGTGTGTGCGCACTCGTCTACTTTTCGTTTCTTTTAATCGTGTATTTGTGTGTTTTCCCCGTCACAAGCTGCACATACTCACAGTATTATGTTGTAAACGGGGTAGAGAGGCTGTTAGTGTATGCGGTGTGGCCTGAGGTAACACCGTCTGTAATATTTTATTAGTGTGTCAAATCAATTTATGTTGTATTAACCTTTGGGCTGAAGGCCTCTTGCTGTGGTCAGCTGGGCAACTGGTTTGTTAATGTACCTTCTGCCACAGTCTGTATCCCCCCTCTGGACATGTTCCTTGCTCTTTGTCTCGCTCTCCTTCAAGCATACAAGCACAAACACGTAGACACACTTAATCCCGCTGAAATTTACTGAAGTCGGTGGAATTATTTTTCTAAGGATTAATACTTGTGGCATTTGGTGGAGGAAAACCTTCAATTTTCACCTCGGTTCCACCCACTGCTCCAGACCAGAAGCCTTGGATGTAAAAAGGCATTCTTTAGCTTTTTAGTCACTTACATTTACCATTTGCTTTTGTTAAAGCTAATTGGCTTTATTTAGGATCAGAGCCCGGGCTCAAGGCAATCTGGCCTGTGAAATATAGACTGAAGCAATTGGTGCTGAATATTCAGAGCATCTCTACGGTTTCTTTCCCTCTTTAAACTAAGCTCATTAGATGAGGCTTAATGACGAAGCTCTTTAAGGAAAAGAAAAGATCAACCATATGTAACATTGAAATCCTGATCAAATATTTATTTCGCAGTATATCAGGAGCCCTCTTTGTCTTGTGTACAGATACCTGATACTTTAAAGACCAGTGATGGCTAGGTACATTATAATGGCCTTTATCCCAAGTGTTCCAAAGCAGACCCCCTCATTATAGATAATTTTGCTTGACTTAAAGCACGGCATAGAGCAATGATTCAGCTCGCATTCACCCCAGATCAGGGAGGTGACTGATGCTGACCTCGGATCAGATGGCTTGTTGTGGGCTCGGATGTAATAGGATCTCCTCTCATCTGGCTAGACTCCCGACTTTACATGTGACTCTGAGTACGTGTGTGATGAATTGTCTCAAATGACGCTTACAGCTTCAGGCTCGTTCCAACAACTCTGCGTGGTGGGGGGAGGACAGCAGCACAATGCGTGTCGATTTAGTGCGAGTCTGCGTTGTTAGACTTGGTTTGTGCACTTGTTAGGCGTAGAAAAGGCCGCTTACCGACACTGAAAGAGATTTCCGAGATGCACACAAGCAGCACAGAAGGCAAATGGAAAAATTGCAGTCAATCTGAAGGCAGTTGCAGAGTAAGTACAATTATCTGTGCCAAAGATAACATATTTGATGGAATATTCTAAGTAAAGGCATCGTTTTTCATGTGCGGTGATGTCTAAGCATGCAGCATCTGCTCTGTGTGCTGCCCCATGTCTCTATTTGGTTTATGCATCACATATACCATGTGCGCCACATATTCCATCCTACTTTTTAAAAACATACTGTCTGACCTGATAAAGCAGGTAAAATCTCACCATCTACAGAATTAAGTAGTGAGTTTGTGTAATATCTAATGTCAAGTATCAATTACTGTCATCTACTCGGTTTGTTATTACCTTATCTAAGTTATCTTTGCTTTGACTTTACACCAAATGAGTTACTTAGTTAGTTAAACCTGTTGTACATTCATCCTGCAACTAATGTAAGAAAAAATGCTATATGGTGCTACAGTATACCTTGCAGTATGTAGTGTGTTTGGCTTGACCATTGAACAATGAGCAATTGATTTTGCGTAAATAAAAGTGGTCAGCTATCATTTTTCTGACCTTTTACAGTCTAATTTACTTCATTGTAAATTATTTCTGTCCTGCTCAGTTCTAGCGGAGCAATTTTCATGCCCAGAGGCCAGTGGTGTGCTGCATCAGTCGCCAAACCTCAGTCACCCTGTCGCCCGAACCTTTCAGTAAAGTTGTGTCTGCGATGAAGAGGAGGAGGGTAGCGCCACAAATGACTTCCCAACCGTGCGTGGAGTGATCTCACATTAGAAATGCAACACTAATAGCACGAAATTCTAACATTTCTATAACGAATAATCATTAATTTTGGGTCCAGTAATTCACCAACCACAACAGCAAAATAACTTGTTACATTCTGTTTTATTTCTTTCTTCTGCATTTTCTTTAAAATGATGTGTGCACCAAGTGTCTTGCCTGGTCACAATAAAAAGCAATAATGGTCATTTCAAGCATGACATAAAGAAAATGCAACTTTTCCATGGAAACTGTAGAGTTTTGTTATAAAATGCAGCAAATGCCTCAAAGATTTACCTTTTTAAGAGATTGTGCGCTACAAGCAAATCCTCCATCTAAGGAAAGATTAAACCTTAAGCGTCACACTTAAGGAGAACACTTGAGGTGCTTCGGTGTCAGTTTGCAGCCTGGGACTGTTCTCGTTTTATGTGTTATTTTTTCATTAAAAAGGTTAAACATATTGCAGAGTATAAGCGGACATATTCAAAGTATTTTATTTGTCCACCGTGGCCCAAACACATTTATATACAATTTAATGTAATATTAATAAAAAAGAACTATTAGCAGCGACTGTGGTACCATTTTTCCTAAAAGGATGATTCTCATGTTTGTGATCGGTATGTACTATGTTGGTCTTGGATTTATCCACGGCATGTTTGTAAGGATAGTCTCTGCATGTGTGTGTCTGCATGGCGGTGTGTGTGTGTTTTCATCTATGGCCAGAGTGCAGAGCATGTGCAGGAATGTTAATGTCTTCTTCCTTTGTTGTCTGTGCAGACTGCAGAGTGTGACGGTGCATATTCATGAAGATTTTTTCCTGGAACATGTTAAATTTTACCAAGTATATAGATTTAAAAGGGAGAGGAAGGAATTTAAAAGAAGCCTAAAGCCCAAAGGGTTTGATTCATATTGTGCCGTGGAGCCATTAAGTTTTAATCCAATTTTTTTGTTTTAGATTAACAACACCAGAACATTTAATAAGAACGTAGGCTGATAGTCCTGTCTGCAAATTCCATTTCTCGTGCACGCCTCAGCTTAGAAATGTTTTGCAATTGCAACAGGAACCAAAGCTGTTTGTGTGTGAACTGCTCTGGCAGTCAGCCACTTCAGCATGTTGCGTTCTCACCAAAATATCTCCCATGTGATAAGGTCATGCAATCAGCATTTCTTCTTTCAAATCTGTCATAAAATTAGTTTTTTTTTAAAAAAGGAAAAATTGCAGGTCAGATGTTTTAAAATCTAAGCTGCAGCTTTCTGACTGCATGTCTGTGCAAGCAAGTCCGTAGACTAGATCAGAAGATTCTAAGTTTTATATATTGTATCAGACTAAGCCAATTTGCTGGTTTTCCATAACGCAATTAAATAACCAAAAAGCTTTGAAGAGAAAGTGAATTAGGGATGCCCTTTTTGTGTCCCATTTTGCTCAGTAAACTCAGAGTGTGTATTGTCTGCAGAGCAGCCCAGGGCTCGGTGAGGAGAAGCAGATATCTCCTGACATTCTTATCAGCAGGAAAGTCTTTGTTGCAGCAGACTGTAGGTTTTTGTTGCTACCAATCTTTCCACCACAAGCTCTGTCTCTCCCACAGGTTATCTGTGTGTCATTCACCATTGTTGTCATGACTCACCGTTTTAACCCCTGATAGCTTGCAAGATCATTAAGTTCAGTTAATTTCCCTTTTTGTGAAAAGTCTTAAGCAAGAAACGTGTGGTGGGGTCAGCATTTGTTTGTCCGATCCGCCTGTGACAAGGGTGTGTATTTTAGCTTGGATTGATGAGGAGGGCCGGGATCTGTGTCATTTCTTTTTTTCTGTGATGTGTGTATTTGTGATAAAAGATGAAGGGGGGGATCACTCTGAGCGAGCTGTTGTTGAGTGGCTATATCTGCTTTGGGAAATGTGGAGAATGTGTTTGATGTCGAGGTGAGCAGTAAGTGTGTGAGAGAGTGATAGAATGCAAAAACACTTGGACAGATTTAAGCTGATTTGACACCTTAACTTTTGTTTGTGCACTTCGGTTTTTATTGAGGTTAGATCCAGAGGGACGGATTCATTCATTGGACAATAAAGTTAAGATCAACATGGGAAAAAGTTTAGATCTTTTCGATACATAGTCATACGCTGAACCACAACCTACTGTAGCTTCTGAGTGGGATTCATTTCTTTGTGCTTTGCTGTTGATACATACATTTTGGTTAAGCATTTAACTTTCTGCCATCATGTTTTGTGCTATGTTTTGGCAAATTAAAGGAAATGAAAACTTTTCTTATAAAATGTGGCCTTTTATTACTGAAAAACTGACAACAGAACTACTTCTGCTGTAACATTCTTGCCAACCTTCTCTGAATAAGGGGGGGATCATTGCTTTTGGAGTGACTTGTCACCCTGGAGGAATATAATTTCAGCGCTTTATGTGCACTCACACTCAACCACATAACACATTGTATCAAAGAGGCGATGATTTGAGATATTCTTGTGAAACCAGGCCGTAGCCTTCAAATGTGTGAAGTTAGATTTTCAGAACTAACTCCACTGCTTTTAACAGCAGTCTTTCTGTCATTCTTATCTTTGTTCCAGGATAAAAACATTTGGACCTGACTTCCAGACATTTGGGGTTGATATCTTAAGACTTATTATTCAGTTATCTTTACTTTAGCCGTTTTTCTTGTACATTGCTTAGTTTAAAAACTCCTCTACAAACTTAAAAATGTAATAAAAACTTTGTAATTGAGCTTACTGTAAATGAAAGTGCACAAATTATACATGAGTTAACAAAGCTGTAGTTTTGTTGTCTTGGAACAGTTTTTCATGCTCTGAAATATGACAAGGTTGATTTGGGAATAATTTGATGTTTGATGTAAATATGATGAAGGAAGCATTTATTTCCTAATGTCTGTTTTCCTACTGTTATCATCAAGGCCAACATAATTACTATATGTTAGTGTATGACATATGCAGATAACATAAAATGTAAATGTTTTTTCTCAGATTGTCACTTAACCTAGTTAATTATTATTTCTCTGTTTTCATCTGTCCTCTCTGAGTGTTTTTTAGTTTCAATTAGATTCAAAATGAGAGTGTAGGGCCGGACCGTTACTATAAAGGACACAAAAACAACAGTACCACTTATTGGCTTGCTACATTGTCAAACAAATTATAAGGAAATGCTTTCAAGTGTCCAAGATGTCCCAATCAGGGTTGACAATACATTTAATATGGGTAAAAACACGATTGGCTCAGAGCAACAGCTTGAAGAAATGGCAATGACAATTGGGTTTTTATATATTTTAACATTAAAACTTTGCTTGATTCTTATATGTTCATATTCCCGCATTTGTTGATTTATTTTTGCATGTAAATACGGCACTTCCATCAATCAATATTTAATTGCCACATGTGTGAGATCCAGGCACTCAGCTGAGCCGTCTGAACAACTGATCTGATTGTTAGTCAAATATTCGTTTTGAGTGGTAATATTAGGACATTCTAATTTAATGCTTATTTTCCTAATGGATGGTGTAGTTGGTGCTAGCTAGTAAAACAGGCTGTTGGTTGTGTCTCATTTACTGGAGTAAGAACTGATGTGCTAAAGGCAAATTCAACAGAATTTCTCAGTTCCTAAAAGTTTCTACATTTCTGATGTGATTAAGTTATAAACCCTGCTTAAATCCTTATATCTCTTGTCAATCAGACATTCCACCACACATTTCCATGTATGTTCAGTCTCTGTTTAACCTCTGCAAAGCAGATGATATTATCACTTTTTAGTGAAATGAATAATGTTGTGTTTAATAGGTAAAAACACAACAGTTTATTATCCATTGTTTCAAACTCATGCAAAAAAGACAGAATTTGGGTTGTCTGTGCGGCAGATAGAGGGCCGACTATCAAGTGTCCGGCAGGGCAGCACACCTGGTGTCTTTCTGTGTCACAGGCAGAGGCTTTCACACAATGACTGAGTTGTTCTGAAGTTTCCTGCTTTGGGAGAATTGCAACACTAAGTCAAGTAAGAGATTACAGAGACATGTTTGTTTATGTAGCATGCCAGTGTGTGTGTGTGTGTGTGTGTGTGTGTGTGTGTGTGTGGGTGTGTGTGTGTGTGTGTGTGTGTGTGTGTGTGTGTGTGTGTGTGTGTGTGTGTGTGTGTACCGTGTAGCTTGAGTGAAGGCTGCTGCTGGACCTGCTGGTTTTCAGGGAAACTGGATCTGGTTCTGTCAGGCTGCTGATCAGACAGTCAGAGTCCCCGTTCTGACAGACAAACACATCCTGAACACACAAAGTGATATGCTCACAATTCATCCAGTTTTTGTCTTTCTCTGCCAATGGGATTAACTTCCGTAACTTCTGGATTCCGATCAGCCAGTAAGAGCGTTCCCCTAGGAAATCCGGAAGTTATGGAAGTTAACCCCATTGGCCGAGAAAGAGAGCGTCACGCCAGAGCTAAAAACTAGCCTCTATAGCTAACTAAAATGTCCTGGACTCGTACAAATGCGCAATCAATGAGTCATTCAATTTTATGGACTTAAAAGAGGCAAGTCCAACTTACCCCTTTTACCACATAATACACCGTGTAGAAACCATTTTTCTTTGATTAAAATAATATCAGGTATAGCTCCTTTAAGGGAACATAAGTCATTAGCTATTTCCACATCTAGAAAGAGAACATTGTCCATACTCACTAACTTAAAAAGCCATGTCTGAGATATTTCACAATCCTTATATTTCCAAGATGACTCATTTTTTATGTGTCTTCAGCCTTGTGGGTTCATGTTTTGCAGCTACTGTTCCCATGTGTAACACGGCCTGTACCACCTCCCTCCAATGGACACGTGTCTAGTGTACATTTTCTGTTTAGACACATTTATTTTGTATCAGACTTGCTTGGTAATTTTATGGAATCTTATTAGGGATTTGCCCTGAATCCATAACTTCAGCTGCATGCTGTATCATCCTACTTCAGGGTAAATAGTTTCCCTGTTCTCAGCTTGACTCAGACTTCTACATGATGTCAAATATTGACTCAGCCGCTGTGGATGGAAGATCGAATACTGGCTGGCTCAACTGTGTTTACAATTTGATATTACTCATAGTAATCTGTGACAGTGGGTGTGTATCATAATCACCTCGGGTTCTTCCATGAGTCCATTAGTTCTTCTTTCTCCTTCCATATGCAGAATGATGAGTTAATGTCAGTCAGATTTAACTCAGAAGAAGGTGCAAAAACAGTGGACAACAAACTTTCGTACCTTTGGATGATAAGGAACCATTTCTATCCTGGAAACCCTGTACAAAGAAGACAATTTATTGACATTTAAAAGGTTTTTATCAAGCTAATTCTTATGGATGGAAAACAGAAACAAAAGTGAACACACAGACCTGCAGTGCAGGACCTTTCATGCTCTCTTCGTCCCTGAAAACAAACATCAGATCCTGTAAATTCTTCACATACTGTAAATGTTGCAAGCAGATATTTTACCTTCACTAACCCTCCACTCTCCTCCTTGCTGTCCTTCACTCTTCCCTTTGCTTCCAATGAGCTTCTGCTCAAGGAGGTTTCCTCTTTCTCTCCATTGAATAGTTGATTCAGGGGCACATCTGTAACCATGGCAACAACCAGAGAGCCATCACTGACATCTCACTGCAGCAGCGGGAAAACAGCACCACAGGCACATGACAGTAGGACTGCATTAACAGGAGACTGACCTCTGCTCTTAGTCTTTCTGTGGCGTATGGTCGCTCGGATGAGGTCGCAGGCTGAAGTCAACTTGCGATGGCGTTTGTTGCACTCCTCGCTGAACCATTCCCCAGACAGGAGGCGCAGGCGTGTCGGGTTAGACTCTGTCTGCTCGAGGATCCTGCAGCATCAATAAGAGGCCAAAATAAACAGAAATCTGTCACATGCTCTTTTCATCATAAGGAGGATGATGTCAGGGTACATCAGCGACAGTCAATGTTGCTTCTTTTCTGGATGTTTTGACAGCAGTGAGAGGATAATCATGTGTCTGAGTCTTTGCTAGGTTCTAATGAACATTTACAGCAAGGACATTCTGTTTGTTAGGTTTTTTTTTGACAGTCTGATTATGTGATTTATCAGTAGTAACAGAAAATAATCCAAAGAAAGAAAACTATTGAATTGTTTTGTTTGTTTGTTTTTTTGTTTTTTTCTGCCAAACACACTAATTTCAGGTTCTAAGATGTCAGGCTGATTTTGTTTTCTTTATTTTTCATATTACTGAGAATTGAATATCTTTTAGCGTCTTAGTCCTTTGACCAAAGATGCCCCCTCAGATCACCCTCACAGTACCCAAATATAATAAATACTGAAGATTTACACCAACAGTGTCCCCTCCACCGTCATCACACCACCACATGAAGAATTATTTTTTCATAGAATGATGCTCATCTTGCCCAAATTTTGAATGCATTCAGGAACTAAGAAGCAAGAGAAATTATACTGACCCAACACCTGTCGAAGACTATGTTCGTTTTTTAATGAAATTAGTGCAACTATGCAAGCAAAAAGATGCCCCACAACAGAATAAATAGTCACCTCTGACTGACCTTACACGTCCTTCATCACACTGACGCAATCTGGAGTCACGATCTAAGACTTGCAGGATGGAGGATTGCTCGTCCTCCGTCAGGTGGCTCAGGTCAAGAGATGAGTCAACCCGCTCCCCGGCCATTCCTGAGAGAGGAGTGAACATTATCTTACTCTAGTCAATGATGCTGAGAGTTTCACCAGGTCCTGTTTTGATTGTATAACATTTGATTAAACGTGAAATTGATACAGTTTGTTACAGTTTTCTGTATGTGGGTGGGTTGTTTTGAAAATTAGACCCTGTGTCTCATTTAGTTAAGCCTATAATGTATAAATAAATGTCAACTTCTTTAAATAAAAAGAATGCACTAATATGAAAAGAATAATGTGAAATAACCACAATCTGAAACGATACTATCTTGAATGAATACAAAAGGGGTCCACACAGATAAAAATGTACCTCAAAACACCAACAAAAGGCCAAAGAGGGGTATGAAATAATCTAAATGAGACGCATGGGATATATAAAACAACCATAAATCATTGCAAAATGACCAGAAGGGCATTAAATTATTTGGGAAATATGCCACCAGAAACATACAAGAACCATAAATTGGTTTCTGACTGACTTATTTACTTATACTTTTATCTACTAATTACAATTTTCTACAATCTACAATTTTTCAGCTTAACTCCCTCTTCTGTTAAGTTTACCACATAGCTGCCTTTGCTGTTAATAGCAAAGTAATAGTCCCCACCTGGGGTAACTTTTTCTTTCCATTTTATGGACAAAAAGTTAAACATAGCACAAGTTGCAAATAATCTGAGTTATAATATAAATGGTCTTCTTACTCAGGGTGTCAGTGTCTTAGTAAAGATAAGCAGTTACAGTATGGGATCTGACACATTTGTGCCAATGGGGCCCTGCCTTCTTGGAATTGCATTCATTAGCTATAAAGTGTAATACTTTCATCACAAATTGCTAACTTGAACTATTTTAGAGGTCCTAAGCAGCAATTGTTCAGTTTTTCACATGACAAGGCCAAAAATTCCTTGTAAAGAAAATAACTTGGCAATAAATCTTATTGTGATTCTGATTCAAATGTAACAGGAATGTTACAGAGGAAACACAGAAAAAAAACAAGAAGTTCATATCATTTTCCAAACATGCATGTCTTGCCTTCATTTATGTCCTTTGTCATGATCTGGTAAATATCTGTTTTTTTTATGTGATCATTTGTAGGAGGTTAAAAGTTAACACACACACTTAATGTAGACTACAGTACTTTTTGAAGACATGTCTTCAAGTTTACATAAATCACAGGGCGACTACACCTCCTACAACGACTTTCATCTCCTTTTTCAAAAAATACATTTTAAAACACACTATTAGCCAATTCACCACTGGTTTTATACATGTTTGTGTGTCCATTTGAAATTATGACAAATTATACAAGTGTTGTGTTTAGGTGCATGTCCCGTTCCTGTAAAACGGAATTGGCTGCCGTTTCCTCGTGAAATATTCCTGTCCTAATTTTGCGGTACTTGTTTATTTATTCTAGATTATATATTTCTTATATGCCTCAATTAAGGCATTTCATATATCTAAAAAACTTTTTATTGAATAGAGTAGGCATAAAGTATCCTTGAAAGGGGGGGAGGCCCGTGCACCACTTTCATTACTTTAAACACCGCGTGAGAGGAGACACCTGCCGCCGCTCTTCCCTCAGTTAACCTCTTTCCTCGCCAAACTCTCCAAATGTTCCCAAAATTAATGTAAAATACAAAGAAAAAGAGTGTGTTACCTTACATGACAGCTTCCGCAAGTTCCATCTGTGAAATGTTTTGCGAAAAGCTCCCGTGTGCGCGTTGTGCGTGTTACAGAGCGCGTGTTGACGTTTGTGTGCTGAGTAAACGGAGTGAACACGCCCTCAGAGTCAGTCCGCACAGGAGCAGCACTGCTGGGAGCTTAGCCTGTGAACAAACACAACCACAACCTGTGTGTGTGTGTGTGTAGACTGTTATTCTCAAACGGTGTATATGACTCACACACACACACGGATGTTTTACCAAATAGCAGGGTGGAGGTGGGATGTAGCTTTCCTCATTGCAGATGTATCCACCTGTTAAACACACATTGAGTTTACACCACACAAACACACCTTCACACTGGAGCATGTTTGCTTGTTTTAAAGGGTAAGACAAAAAGGCAGTAGCACATTAACCAGAGTTCCCATTAGTGGGGACAAATGAGTGTGTGTGTATGTGTTTGTGTGCAGGAATTCCCTTTCACTAGGTAGAAATAAGTTTGTGTGTAGGGGGGGGCGAATTCGGAGAGAAAAAGGCTTATATTCAGCCCTGTCCTTTGTCAACATTCTTGGATGATGGCCACTGTCTGCTCAGTTGGGGGAACTTTTTGTGTGAGTTCATTCAAGCCTGTAGGTCCTGGCACAGGAGCGGTGCCGCTGCTCCCCTATAGGCCTCTATCGGAGCGCTGCATGGGCTGCAGGCTGCCCATGATACCCAGAGAATCCACTATATCCTATATAAGGACAGCTTAATGCTTAGATTCATCTCAGACTGCAGATTGCATTCAAATGAGTTCACTCCCTCTGCTGGTATGAGCAGACAAAAGCACAATGATCCTTACACTGATTAGCTGTTACCCTGCTCCTGCAAGGGGGCAGTGTCATAAAACACAATTAGTTATAAACTTGCTTATTCAAGAGTTTATTCAAGAAATCTAATATCATCACAAAAAAATCAAACATTTGATAACAACCACTGTATCATATCATAAATACACAGGAGTACATCCCTCTGAGCTGGTACATTACATGACAGGGTTGAAGCTGATATGCATGTGTCATGTATGTGAGCAATCATTAAATTTCATTCCATGACAAATTTAATTTAAAATATTCTAAACAAAAACACTCACATCAAAGTACAGTATTTCTGTAGTGATACAGGATAACAGTATTACATTTTGAAGAAGAAAAAGACTAAATGAGATACTGATATTCATAGGAAGTAAACAGCACTGTTTCAAAGGTTGTGGATCCTAGAATGCTTTCTCTTTCTGCATAAGTATGGTCTAAAATACAAGTCTAAAAACAAGAGCAACTAAAAAGATATCCTAAAAATGACAAATATGTATATTTTGGTTGTTTGTGTGCCGATTTAATGATACAGTATTAACCATATATTTGTAAATGTGAGCCGTTAGGATAAAAACCTCATTTGAAGGTGAAAACATCATCAGTATGGTGTTAGCAAGAGTCCTAATTAAAGATGAGCAACTATCAAACTCTAATTGTCACAAGAAATGTTAATGAAAGTGTATCATGGCACAAGCTAAGGAGATTTCTGAGGGCTTCATAGATGGGTTGGAATAGAAAAGGTTCCAAAACACAGTTTTGGACTCCAGCATCTATATTCAGACAGACACAAATGGAGGAAATCTAAAACTGTCATTGAAAGTTTAATAAAACATTTAAGTTTTTCTTTTTTTTATCTCTCACAGTCACTTTCAGATCAATATCTTTCATTACAGTTTGTGATTCTATTTATGTGAGCAAAGACAGCAAAAACCTTGCCCTGCAGACAGGCAGCAGGGGTTCTTGTGGTGAGTAGAGGTGTTAACCATGCACTGCTGTCTGGGTTCTTTTAATTGAACTCTCATGAGCATTAACAATAAAGAAATGTTCAGGTATATTGTTTTTGCCTGGTTTGTTTAATGGGAGCTTTCTCAAACTACTTTAAGTCTTATGTGACAATCTCATGGTGATTTTGGTCATATTTTTGCAGAAATATAAAGAAAATGTACAGAGTTAGCTACTTCTCAAGCACCACTGTGATATGTCAGTAATAAAGGATTGGTTTTAAAGAAGCAAAGTTTCTCAAAGTGCTTATAAAGATTAGAAGACGTCGGACACCTGCAGGGTTTAATTTGGATCTATTTTTGATTTCTTCGAAAAATGCCTTCAAAACTCCTCTCCTGACTTTTTTTCCCTTTTTTTAGACTGTCTGTGTGGTTATGTAAGGCTTTCCCACAGCTGCACTGCAATATTCACAGCATAAGGCTGAAACGGCTCACTTGATACCACTCAACTGTAAGAGAGCAAATTGCCATCGGGTTTATGTTGGGTCTAATTACAAATCTCTCACTGAAAGTGCTGAAGATTATCAGAAACCTTTTGTCAGCAAAAAAAGGCTCTACAAGTTCAATGGAAAATATTGGGAAAACGTCTTCTCACAAACACACCCATCCCAGAGGGGTACACATGGGGACACAACCAAAAGTGATAGGGGCTCTGAGAAGGAAAAGAAACTCTTGTCGTCACTACTCGATGAGTCACTGCTCTGCTGCTGTCCTCCATCTTGCCTAATTGTCCTTCACGTATCCCTCCTCACTGCGGCTGCTCTCTGCGCAAAAGACAAAGAGACCAAATATCACACTGACATATTAGATCTGCGATCAGTCTCAAAACACAATCAAAGTTGAAGATGTTGAGTGTGAATTGTCTTTAAATGTGTATTTCATGCTGTTTCTGATGCTGCCAGCAGAGGCTGCTGGTGCCTCCTTTAACACAGCAACACAGACGTGAGAGATTCTCTGTTTTCTAACACCCACACGTCCAAACTCACATCGGATCGTAGCTGCTCTGCTCTTTGGACTTGAGGAAGCGCATGGCGATGAGGCCGCCTGCCTGCAGACACAGCACCAGTATGATGCCTCCCACGAAGCTGGACATATCAAACTTGGCCTGTGAGAACTCAGGGGGTGGGCTGGTGCTCGTTCCATCACCTTGAGGTAAAAGACACAAGTTTAGTTGGTTTACACTGATATTATATGAAACCAGACAGAGGTTTATGAAAGGAAAGTGTTGTTTTTTAAAAATGATACAATAAAGCAGCAGGGATTTTACTGGTAAAAATACCTAATCGTTGTGGGGGACATTTTGCTCAGCTCTTATAGAAATAAGAAATGTTTAACATGAGAGAGAAGGGTGGGTGTGTGTGTGTTGGATGGATGCTAATCCAATTTACCTCCGTCGCCGACAGCAACACTCTCTACAACTGAAAGATGAAATATGTAACAGAGTTACTGAGACGGCCCAGAAACACTTCACGTCCATTTTTGTGTGTGTTTTTAGTACCTGTGCACAATTCAGACACTCTGGTCCAGCTGCAGTTCATGCTACTGTCTGCAGAATCGCCCTGGTCAGTTACACACACGCCTGTATCATTACCTGTGGAGAAAAAAAAGAAGATGGATTGTTCATGTGCACTTGGGTGTGTGTGTGTATGTGTGTGTGTGTGTGTGTGTGCTCCTGGGATGCTAAATAATTCAGTCATCTTGTAGAAATGAGGTAAGCTAAGGTTACAGCAGCTGTGATGATTGAGTTACTATCAGAGGTCAGGTGTGTGTTGTTGTGTGTGTGTGTGTCTGTGTCTGTGTATGTGTATGTGTATGTCTATGTGTGTGTGTGTTTAACCATTTGGGCAAAGCCTCCAGACGCAGCCTGTCAGGTTAAGCAGGGATTCTCCAACGCACAGGTCACATGACTCGGCTTGAGAACAGTCTGTGGGAGGAATGAAACTGTCAGCCAATCCTGGGTGTCAGATACATAAATATCATCCTAATGAAAGATTTTAACTGTTCCAAAATGGCAAGAGTCCAAGTTTAGAAAAGGTCAAACTTCATCATGGTGAAGAAACGATGGTTCGCTTCAGTTTGTCCCAAACAAAAATGAACAAAGAACAGTGAGGATGATAGAGACGTCATTAAGGAGAGATAATTAGAGCAGGTCATGCCAGGCGACAGAATAACAATAAGCGCAGAAAACACTGGCCTGAAAATAAAAATGATAATAATTACGGCGTGTACAGCTCGATACCTGACTGTGACAAGGCAGAGGGAACTGCTGGCAGGAGCAGCAGAGTGGAGCAGAGGATCTTCAGTACCAGATGCTGCATCCTGACGGCCACAGAGCACCAACACCCGCACAGGTCGCCCGAAAGCTTCAACGCTCTGAGTAAAAACAGAAAAACGTCTGAAACAAAAATGTCTTCAGTTAGTCCTTCAAAGGGAATCCAAAAAGATGACAATAGAGATGGTTTCCAGTAGGTGCCGAGAGAGAAAGCAGCACAGGCAGGAGAGCTTTGTAACATGAGCAACCCCAAACTTGGTTCCCTGGCAACCAAGTGGTCCACCTCAACCCTCCTGAAATACACACCAGCTCTAACAGACTGACACCTGTTTACCTCAGCAGGCAATGCATCAACACACACATACACACACACACTCACACACACACACACACACACACACACATATTCCTTACACCACTATGCATAAGTATTAGAATCAGTACCCTGTGCACAAATAAAGGACTCAGTAAAATAAAATCATTTTAATTACTGCTGTTATTACTGCTGTATTACTGCTGTTTAATTCACCTGTTGCTCCACACTTTGTACAATCCATCCTCTGCATAATCCATTCTTCACTATCAGACAGTCAAGTACTAATAAAGCATTGCAGTCAGTCAGATGGACAGCTGACAAATTTCTTTCTTGGAGGTGTAAAACTGAAATACTAAAAGGTTTCATCTAGAAAGTTTATTTAATTAAAAAGTTCAAAGGAGCTCGTCTTGAGTAAGACATCTGTCCACATTTTCTACAGAACCACTATAGAGCGTGTGCTGAGAAGCAGCAATATCTCAGACAGAAAGACACTGGGGACATCACTGAAGTCTCATTGCCACCTGTGGGAGACCAACCAAATAATGTCAGCAAGAAACAAGTATCGTTTTCTTAGTGGGGCGTAGACAATGGTGCGCCCATTAAATTCATCAATGTGTTTAATATAGTAATTAAAACTGTACACTAATGTGCAAAAAATTTTAAAACATTTCCCTTTTCTCCTACTTTAGTTCCAAAGAGCCAGGCTTTTTAGCTCAAGTGGTCTTATCCCTGACCATTTTAGACAAAGATGTTTAGTCTGTTAAGCCTCTTATCATTTGACTGTGAACCACTCAAGCAAAAAAACAAAACAAAAACAAAAACATGAAAACAGCTTAGCAAAGAACCCATTTATATTTGGTCTGATGTTACTAGCACCTTCTTGTTTGAGACAATTTGTCCACGTCTTGAGCTGCATCCACAAATTTGTAAAGATAACAGATTTTGACTGACATAAAATATCTATCTACTGTATCTATCTATCTATCTATCTATCTATCTATCTATCTGTCTGTCTGTCTGTCTGTCTGTCTGTCTGTCTGTCTGTCTGTCTGTCTGTCTGTCTGTCTATCTGTCTATCTGTCTGTCTGTCTGTCTGTCTGTCTGTCTGTCTGTCTATTGCACCTTATTTTTCCAGTTTAATGACGGCGGATAAACTAACAGCAGTCAAATTGTTATAGATTTAATGCAACCTGGACATTCAGCTTGATAAAGCCGTCACAGCAGATTCCTGAATGGCTGTAACGTTCGGTGTGGATAAAAACATGCCTTAAAGTGCACCCACGTGCGTACATACAAAAATATGCAAATGCACCTCTACAACAAAACTCAAGTACACCGTTTCGGATGCACTGAGTCACAGCTGCAGACAGACCTGGTCCAGCATCACGACATCATTTAAAAAAAAACTTTATTCAGCCTATTTCACTTACAGTAACGTCTGACGTTGCTCCCGCTGCCACGTTTTACATTTTTCTGATTAATAATTTTTTTTCTGAAGGAATGTCAGACACGATTTCCTCCTCGTGTGAAATCCACAAGTGAAATCGATACACCATTCCCAGACGGCTTATTAAGATCTAATCCCGAATAAATAGCCCACTTGTTTGCGGATGATCGGCTATAAGTGAAAATATCTGGGTGATAAAACAGACAATACAGCACAAAAGCAAAGTGACGATTTCCGTAACATTCTCCTTGTATTGAGGTGACATAAAATTTACACATCAGCAGATCAGACAGCTGCAGAAATTTGTAGAAGGTCCATGCGACATCTCTGAAGGGGACAGCTGTTGCACCTTGGATCATTCCTGTGACGTAAGAGGCATTTATCGACAGGAAGCGTGTCCTAATAAGGCTCGCGCGGAGAGAGATTCCCTCAGTTGGCTCATTGCTACGCGACCCAGACCACGCAGACAGCAGAGCAACAGCCCATCACCCACGCTCACTGTCAGACAGGGGATGCCACGGATTTCCTGCAGGCGGTGTTACTGCAGGTAGTGGCGTATATTTCTGTAAGCTGATCAATTAGAAATACAATCAACGTAGGCTATTATGAAAGCTAATTTGTTCATTTATGGCTTTGTTTGATGGCGGGAAACCCCCTTGTCAACCACAACAAATCTTAATGCATTCTACAGATACTTCATTTTCACCCAGGCCCCATTTGTCAGTACGCTTATTCAATGACTGCTTCTGCTAATTTTACCTTCCGATCTTAAATCTACCTGTATGATTTTCATTTCTGTTCATTTTTGCAACTAACAATCTATAGACAAGCGGCCCCAGATGTTCTTCATGCCTGAGTAATTGATAGAGCCTATAATCAGGGCCTGTGTCTGAGTTATGGGATGTGGAAGGGAGCTCCCCTAACCTATTTGCAGTGTAGGCATATGTTGCTAAACCCTGGTGTGTTTAATAATTTCATATTCCTTACTTTCAAATTCACATATTGAATCGTAAACAATACGAGATAAATATTTTAGGCTTAGTATTCCAATTTTTTAAAATAGTTTTGCGTCCATAATTGAGATAACATGAATACTTACTAAGACTGATATCATATCAGACGTTTTTAACTTGCTAAGTCTCCCATATCCAATCATGTAGCCACCAATAATGATCACGATTAATTGTTTAAAGTTCTATGTGGAAATGAATAACTGTGGGCGAAAAGTGTTACTTCTGTGTTCATTTTGGTGACTAGTTTTGATGTAACTACTGTGTGATTTTCACAGATTTGAGTCTGCAGGACATCTCCTTGAGTCATGGTGATGAGTTTCAGCACCGCGGACAGCGCCAGCTGCGCGCGCACCCTTTCACAAACAGCCGACACCGGTCAGAGAAGAAGTCTCCTCTCATTCATTCAGGACACAAAACCTAAGAGACAAAGGTGTGTGTTGGAGCCCGGTGTTGGTCATCATGTGCAAGAAATTAGAGCACAACTGAACCGCAGTGGGAGGGGCGATGGAGATGCCGCATTTTTCTGAATGAAATTACTCCACGTAGACCCCCCCTCTCTGTCTCTGCTCTCGCCGCATCCGAAATACCGGTCGCTGATTGGTCAAGCCTCCCAGTCACTGACGTCAGACAGGGTCTCTTGTGGACGAGTCCCGCGCAGGAGCATCCATTCTGCTTCCCGTAAGCGCTCCGCCAAGATTGAAGAAGGAGAGACGAAAACGACGCCGGGTGAGAGTTGGGCGCGAGTTTGATGAAGACCGGAGCTCGCGGGGCTGTATCTTATCCAAACCCAAGAAGCATCACCTCTATCATTTAGCTTGGATTTGATTAGAGGAAGGAACAAATCTGTGGAGCCCTCTTAAAGGAAAGATTCCTGTCGAAAAGGTATGCACGATAATTCAGTGTATCTTAGGTTTGTGTGTGTAATGCGTGCGTGATGACGGGTGCGTGCATGTTGGGGACATCCGCTGTGGTGCAGTGAACCTGCAATCGTGTTATACAACATGGTCCTCCGCGAATTGAGGATGGAAATACCTCCTCGCTGTAGGAGGATGGCAGAAAAACTCCCTGTACGGCCAATACTCCTTTTCAATGAAGGGAGAAAAAAAATCTTCATTCTTTCCCTATGGAAGCATTACAGTAACGATTTGGTATTTCATCTGCAAACACGCAGAACATTTTGACATTTACCGGAGAGAATGCATACCGGGAGAGCACGAGCATCCTAAACTTGTTTTAGCTGGATCCCTTCCATAACCTTAAAATAATCGCAGCCTAATCGCATTCCTATTTTAGAAATTCAGGCGTGCATGGTACATGTAGCTTTCAGCGCGGTGTCATTCCTGAACACCATGTTTGAACATCAGCGAGAGGGAAAAGTCGGACTGTAGCTCACAGAATTAATCAGAGGCGGGAACCAACACTGTAAATCTTCTTTACGATGCTTGGAAAGTTAGAAAGCCCAGATTTATAGAGACTTTCTAGCTTACTGGTGCAGTAATGGGAAAATAACTAACAATTTTGTTGCGTTAATATTGATGGATTACATTGCATCACTCTCCCACTTTAGAATGAGTTTTAGAAGCCAGTATGATATCTATATTAGGAATGTGTGTTTTTAAAAAAAGGAAATATAGACACAGTTCTCTGTAGATAATGCTTCTGTTACTGCCCATAAAAAAATTTCATATTTCCTTTAAAAAGACCTATTCCTAATTTTTTTTTTTTAAACCTTAAATGTTTCTTTCAGGACTCTTCTAGTTTTCACATTCAGCTTGAGATTATTTTGAATTATTATAGAAAGTATTATGATAACACTACTTCTGCTTTGGAGGAGCTCATCTGCTTTAGATTGCAGGTGTGGAAACACTTTAGATCATGTTAAAATGGCCACATGGAGATGCATGAATGACTCATCAGCACTTATGTAATCATATTTCTCTCTTTTTATTGATCTCTCAGGTTGTGTTGGTGTTACGGCTGACCAATCATGATCCTGAACATCTCTGACCTGGGCTGGGACGAGTCCTCAGGCATGGACCCTTTCCTTCCTCTAGACCAGCCGGACAGCTCATCTCCATCTGACGTCCCGCATCTCACGCTGTGGGGCGTGGCCCTCTGCGTTTCAGGAACTCTCATCGCCACAGAGAACGCCATTGTTGTCACCACCATCTTGGCGACCCCGTCCCTTCGTGCCCCCGTCTTCTTGCTGCTGGCCAGTCTCGGGCTGGCCGACCTCCTGGCGGGTGTCGCTCTGATCCTCCACTTCCTTTTCCAGTTCTGCGTGACGCCCACTGACTGGTCGGAGCTGCTGATCTCTGGACTGCTGGTGACATCGCTAACCGCCTCGCTCTGTAGCCTCATGGGCGTCGCCCTGGACAGGTACCTGTCTCTGAGCCACGCCCTTACCTACGGCTCGGGCCAGTCTCGCCGCAGAGCCGCCTCCTTGCTGCTGCTGGTCTGGCTGGGTGCGAGTGTTATCGGAGCAGCGCCGGTACTGGGATGGCACTGCCTTGAGGAGAAAAGTTCCTGCTCTGTAGCGCGACCTCTGACCCGGACATATCTATCGCTGCTGTGCGGGGGCTTTCTAGTGGTTGTCATGATAACCCTGCAACTGTATGCTGGAATCTGCCGCGTGGCGAGGCGGCACGCCCACGCCATCGCCACCCAGAGGCACTTCCTCCCCACCAACCAGCCGTACGGCAGCAAGCACAGCAGTGGAAAGGGCTTCTCTCGGCTGATCCTGATCCTGAGCGTGTTCGTGGGATGCTGGATGCCTTTCTCCCTCTGGGGGCTGCTGGGAGACGCATCGAGCCCTCCTCTGTACACCTACGCCACCTTGGTGCCAGCAGCAGGGAGCTCCCTGCTCAACCCCATTCTTTACAGTCTGAGAAACAAAGACATTAGGAAGGTGCTGCTGCACGCCTGCTGCCCGCACAGACTCTCCCACAGCACAGAAATGCACCACCCTGTCGATGTGTAGAGGGCATCTTCATCTACGCCAAACATATCACCGTCTATGTGCCAACGTGCACAACAGAGTTTTGGTTTCTCTTTTTTTTCTTCTTTTTTTTTTACACAAACACACACTCCCCCACACATAAGCAGCACTTTTAAGAGAAGCCCTTCTCCGAATCAGAATGTACTGAACTGTCCTGGGTGGCGGCCAATCCAGGACTAAATGTACGGTGTACTTTGTGCCTCAAGTTTAACTGTAGCTCCACTGGATCCGCCCAGACTGAAACAATCACAGGGACTCATCATGGATGGATTTTAATGAGTGTCTGCACTTAAAAGCTGAGAGGAAGCGATATACGCCATGGAGACGTCCCGACCAGTTTTATTTACTTGAAAAGTCTGGAAGACACAATGTTCTAGATCTTTGGGATTATATTTTGCACATGCTAAAAACAGCACTTTTTAAAAAAAAAAAAAAAAGGTACTGACCATATGTTTTGGTTGCACAACCTTTTTGAAATGGATGAATATTTTATAATGATGAATAATAAATTTGCTTTTTTTCTACTGGATGATGTCAGCACTGTTCTCTTCACTGCTACTGAAGCTTTTAGTGTATTTCTCTTACTGACTCTCACTCTTTAACTTGCTTTGACACATACTGCTGCTCCTGTTCCTGCATCCTAAATTATTATGTGGCCAAAGCAATCTGTAATGTTTCTACAGTCTCTCTGCACCCGATGCATCTTTTTTAAAGCGTGGCATGAGGATACAGTGATTATGCAAGATGTTTTTCTCTCCTCCTACTCATTTTTGAACCCTTAACTCAATTTTCAAACTCCCCACACAGTCAGCACTGTCAAAAGGTGTCCACCACTGATATAGAGAAGATGAGTCATGGATAAAACACAGGGAGTCCTTTGCCAAAGTTAAACATTCCTGACTATTAGCCGTTTCACATGTCGCAGCACACACATTACTTAGACGTTCCCACACAAATCCAAACCATCATTTGAATTGATTTTAAATTTATTGATATAAATCATTTTGGAAACATAAAGCTGAAGAAGCAGAACTTTGGCCAAGCATGCCGCATGACTGCTGTAACAAAGGACCGACTTAACATTAAAGGCACTTTAAATTTTAATTTATCAGTGGAAGCTGTTAATATTTTAGGTAGAAGCTGACAAGTGACCACTGAGGTTAATTACATGAAGGCAAATACTGTCATATTGTATAAAATGACATCGGATAAGGCGAAAAGTTTCTAGAACAGTACTTGGAGAAACAAACCCCCAGCTATCCAAGGGAAAGAAATCCGGGGGTGGGTGACATACATACATACATACATAAAAAAGGTAGAATACAAAACAAAATAAATCAGGTTTGTGGAAAATGTCTGCATCTGTTCAGCATGGCACCCTGCTGTCTGACATGAGTCAACACCGTTCTCCTAACACAATGCATGATTAATTTATCAGTTTGTTTATCAGCTACAACACAAATTCGTTTGTTCCCATCATCACCTCAGAGGGAAAAAAAGAAGAAAAAACTATAACACCTGTGCCCTGAAGAGATTCAAATGGTCTTAATTGACTTCAGTAGTTATACATCAACATGTAATGTCAACTTTTATCTATGATCTAATCTCTGATTTAGCCCAAATGTTTTCAACACCTTGTGTGTTTCCAAACAGGACATACAGCCTTTTGTGAGCCAAGGTTACATGATTGAGTTTAAGCTTCCTCCCCGTCATCAGCAGTTATAACAGAGCGGGTAAAACCAGGTTTTTGGCCTAGAGTAGAGAATACCACCTGCTTGTATCACATAGTAAAATAAAAGATATACATTATAATACTGTGTTCGCCAGAGTAAGCAATGGCAAACTGGGACACAAGCAGGCACACACCCTCTCTCGCAATCTTTGGACCTTTGCACCTAATACAATGTAGTTTGGCAAAAAAAAAAAATAAAGGAAATAAAATCAGTCTAGGAATTTGATCACAAGTTCATTCTACCTGAACATACATGGAATAAACTAGCACTAGAAAAATGGAATCTGAGTGGAGATGCACAGGTGTTGTCTGGGAAAGAAGTAAAGGTGGTAGTGAAGGTGTGAATGGTGATCACTCAGACCATTCGTCATCGTCAAACTCTGAGGAGTCGTCTTCGCTGTCACTACACTCCACGGCGATGCGACGGGACAAGATGGCCGCCACATCGTTGCCGAAATGATCCCTCTTCTCCTGCTCTCGCTGCGCTTCCACTTTACGCAGGTTGAAACCTTAAAAGGAGTTTGGCCGTTAGAACAAGTGTGCAGATTCTGCAGGGGTTTTTTTTGTGGATGAAGTCGCTGCAGTAATACAATATGCATAATTGAACCGATGCACAAATGTTCCAATCAGTGATTAGTTGTGCTGGTTTGCACTGTATTATTTTATCCAAGCATCAAAGTGTTGTTTTTTTTAATAAATTAAGTAAAATCTAAAATTAAATCAAATAAATTCTTCAAAAATATTCATCTTTCACACTTCATTTATTTTGAACATATTACAAACCTAAAAGCTTAACATATTCAACACATTTCCACCTATTCATGAGCAAAGAACACTGGATAATAAAACATCTTCGGTATACTACTGAACTAGTTGATGCCTACCTAAGTTTTATAAATCAGGTTTTGGTCTGTAATCACATGAGGATTTTTTTTAAAAACATGATTACTTGATTACAAAAATACTGATTTATCGCAAAAGATCGGAAGGCTGAGAAAAAATTGGCCTCAGTGTTGTCAGACTAAGCTTAAAGAAATAGCAAACCATTATTTGTATCCCTTTAACAGCACAATGAGCACCATGTGGATTTGTTAGAAAAGGTAAAGAAAACTGAGTGAATAAGGAGGAACAACAGGGATGATTTAAACAAAAAAAATCCAATTTCTACCTATTAATATTCTGTGTACTCAGCAGGTTCAACCTCTCAGCCAAAAACATTAAAATTAACTAAAAGGAATTTCATTACTGAACATGAATCCTTTTAGCTGCCACTAAGGGAAGTTGCCCAGTTTACTGAATAATTACGAGTTAGATAGATGCATCATCAATATTTGTTAAAAAGGGACAGGTGGCTCAGGTGGTAGGGAATGTCGTTCAGTGATGTGAATGGTGATTCGAAGGGAGGTTCAAATCCTGGTTTAGCGTCAGCTAAATGACGGTAATGTAATTCCAAATGCATTTTTAAAAGGTTGCAAAATATTTTTATGGTGGAACCAATGTCTCTGTGTTGGTCAGTAGGTACTGACAGAGGATTCCACAGTACGAGCCAGAATACACAGAGCAGATTTGATGTAATGTACAGCAGCATCATTAGACGAGAAGAAACTCGAGCAGTATGATGTGAGGTAAGCAGGCTTATGTTTATCTGTTTACAGACTCATATGCTTGCTAATGCATCTGATGAGTAGGATACTTTATCTACAATTTATGGAGTGCAAATATTACAAGCCTACAAGTCTTTAGCAGCCGAACAGTGCTTGAGTGGCTGAAATTGGTTTACTCTCTGTGTTTGGAAGCACACACGTGAAAATAAATGCCACTAAACAAAAAAAACACCTTGTCCTGCTACACCTATATTTCACATATCTCTTGTTGGGCCAGATTAGATTTTTTAGAGGACACCAAAGCATAAATGTGTCATCTAGCCGCATGCTCTTAGTTCAGCCAGGGGCAGCCCCTAGATCCAATGTTCACACCGCAGTCCTTCAAACCTCTCCTGAAAAGCTACATTTTTTAACTTTGTTTTTAATTCCAATTCAGTTTGAGCACCATTAGGTTTTTATGTGTTCATAATAATGGATTAGATTTATATAGTACTTTTCAATGCACCCAAAGCTCTTTACAGTGAATCCATTATTTATCCCCTCCACATTCATACCTGCTGGTGGTAATAACCTACACGTTAAGCCAAAGCTAGAAAGGTGTATAAAAGGTACAATGACCTCTCCAAACGCTCCACACTGAACATTCATACGCCTTAAGTGTCTCGCCCAATTACACGTCAGGTTGAAAGAGATGCAGTGAGATTTAACTGTTGCCACTGTTGCCTAGACAACATGTTACAATGTCTCTTTTCTTTAACTTGTTTTCGTACTTCTATTGTATTTGTTTGCTTTAATGTTTTAATTTATTATCTTACGTGAATTTATAAAGCACTTCTCTGCACGTTACGGTTTTAACTGTGCAATTGAAAATAAAATTTCATACTGACTTAGGTGAATTGTATTTCAGCATAAAAGTTTCCCACTTTTTCACTACGAGTTGTTAAAGTTATATCATCATTAAACATACTGTAATTACATATGTAATGGAATTATTACGATATATTGCAGACTGTGTACATCTCAACGCGCCCGTGTCTCTCTGCTGTATCTTACCTTGTCTAATGGCCTGCAGCAGGTCACTGCGAGCGTCAGCGACGGGCTCTGGCTGAGGTTTGGGGGCAGAGCTGGCGGTCACGCCCCCGCCGGACGGTGGAGGAGGAGCAGCGTTGTTAAAGGAAGGTGGGGGAGGTCCAGGGGGTGGCGGAGGAGGTGGAGGAGGTGGTGGCCCACCACTTGCGGGCACAGGTGGCGGCGGAGGAGGACAACCCGCGGCCATTGAGGGGGGCGGCGGGGGAGCGGGTGGAGCAGGATACGAGGTGGCAGAGCTGGGAGGAGGAGGTGGAGGGGGGCTGTCAAAGCCAGGTGGAGGCGGGGGCACCCCGATACCAGAGGGTGGAGGAGGGGGAGGAGGTGCAGGGGGAGGGGCGAGGCTTGGACGGGAGTTAGGAGGAGAGGAGCCGATGGGAGGAGCAGGAGGTGGGTGGCTGGGACTCAGCAAGCTGCTTCGCTTCTGAGCTGGTGTATCATGCCTGTGATAGAAAGGATGCTAGAGGTCATCGGATGGATTTAAATGGCACACAGAGATTTCACATCCTGACTGTAACCTTTAGCATAAGTGCAGAAACTGACAGGATACATCATAAACATCATTAAAAGTTGGAAGCGGATGTACAACACGTTTTGTTACTGCTGTACTCTCGATCTGTCTAAAAATAGGAAAATTCCTACAGCTACACACGTTGAGTGTGGCTGCACTCTCACTACTCTGCAGCATGGGCGGCAGAGTACCAACGGCATGTGTGGGCTCGTTTGCATGCAGCCACGGATGCTTACGCCATGTCTGGAGGTGGAGGAGGCAGGTAGTCATCAGGACCCGGCGGAGGAAGAGGGGAGCCGGGATCGTAAGCGTAGGAGCTGGTGCTCTGGTCAAGGCCATCAGAAGTGAAGCCCTCCCCTGATCCGATGCTGCCGTTCATTCCCTCAGAGGAATTCCTGAAAGCAAGCAAAATTCAACACCAAATTACGTTTGGCTCCTGTACTTTCTGAAAAGTGATAATACATGTTAGCTGGGATGACTGATGCAGAACTCATTAGCAGTTTGTGCTCGTGTAGAACTTCCAATTTCAACAACTGAATCGTACATACTGTATAGCATAAAAACAGAAACAAAACCTGTAAAACACTAGTAATATAATCAATATAACTGCTTTTTCTTTGAAAATGCAATGAAAATACTTTCATTCTTAATCAGAATACAGTTTGTTATAAATTTTAGCATTTTATATTCATATAGTGAGCATTTTATATCATGTGCCAAAATAGAATATAATCACATATAAGGTTTAGTGTGACTTGTTTACTGTATTTTCCTGACACAGCCAGCTGTACACCCAGCCCCCTGAGAACATTCCCAGACAGGACGTACCACCCATATCACTCAGTACAGATTGGCTGATAAGAAGGTGGAGAATGGAATTTATCCTGTTAACTACTAATTCTGCTGTGTAAACCAGAAATAAGAAGTGGAATTTGCACATCATTACTTTCAAAGTCTGTGATCTGCTAACTGAGCTTATTTTAGTTTGTTTTTTTCCCCTCCTTTTTCTGGTGCTCAAACATGGACTATATCACTGGCTGGTTTCTATACAAACTCCATCAAAAGGCTGCAGCCCAAAATTAAAAGAAAGATAAATGATAAGATATTTGAAAATGCAAGCACAGAGTTGTCCCTCTGTAGAGAAATAAACCTCCACACAGTTATACTGGCTCAAAGGACGAGAGATGAAAGAAGAAAAAATTATCTTTGATGTGGATGACTGAGAGGAATCCTCTTTTATTTAACTTTAACTTTTTATGAGCTGTAATCATCTTTCATGAGTTTGTATGTTGTGCTTGTCCTGTTTGGACCAGCAGCATTAGCATGTTGGAATGTGGTTGTGAACAGTATGGATGCATCTGGTTTTTCCCAGAGTGCACAGTTTTGTTGCTATTACCACCTGTAATCATTTGTGACTTAACATTTTATTAATTTATTATGTTATTATGTTATTTGCAAAGCTTAAAAAGTTGAAACAAAAATATAATTTTTATTTGCCCCAATGATTTCTCAGTATCATAACGTGCATTTTATTAATAGTAATTAGGCTTATAACCTACTTAAATAATAGTATAGAATGACAAGAGAAAACCTACTCAGCTGTTAATTACAATGATTCGTACCATTACCAACTCTCCACTTATGTGTGATCAATGCGACAGCCTTACTCACAAACCTGCTGGGTCTGTAAATCACGTCAAACCTCTTTACACTTTACTCACAATTCATTCTTTGGTACAACAAACTCTTCCCCCATCTTAAGGCGTTCCCATTCCTCTTTTCTGGTCTTGATCTTTCGAGGATTGAGCGTCCGCTGATTCACATGGTCTTTCTTCTCCTTCTGCTCAGAAAAGACACAGGGGGGAAAGAAATGTATGAGTGCTTGGTGTGAATAATCCCATGTGACTAATGTTAACTTGCTCCAACGTTATGAATCATGTTTTTGAGTGCGTGAACATGTTTATGCATCTCACTCTGTGCTTGCGTTTCTCCTTCATGATGTCCTTGGTGTCCTGCAGCATCTTCTCCTTCCACAGGTCAAAGAAGTAGGAGGGATCAGTGTAAAACTTCAGGGCCTCTTTCCCATCCTCCCTACAGAAACACATTTAGAAACATTAGCAATTACATTTAATATCCTTCACAGTTTGTTTTATCACGCGTTTACACAACATGCAAAGAGTGCGCAAACAGACCAAGCCAGTAAACTTCCCTTTAACATGTTAAAAAAAGTGAAAGAAGAGGACGAGGGCGGGGGTGTAATCATCAATGCACAGCAAAATGTGTGAAGAAAGTTGCCTAATCTGAGGCTGCAAAGGACTGTTACAGTCAGATTAAAACCACACTGACATTCAATATCTCAGTGTGGTATTCATCAAAAAGCTGTTTCTTTATAATGTAACAGGACATGCTAAAACTTAGACTTCACACTTATCAGAAGCTAAAACAGAGAAAATGCAGCTGGGAATTTCACACATCATGCTTCAAGCATCTCATTTACAGCCTATCAGCTCTCTAAATCCACCGTTATTGTGAGACACAATTATTAATATTTCCACATAATGTCCTGAGTGATGCTTCGATTCAGTCGAGAGGTAAACAGATATTTACATTTTAATACATTTTATATCAATACCATGTAAATAATGCACATGCAATTACTGCATTAACATGAAAATGAGGATTTTGTAGAAGTTGGCTGTAAGTCCTAGGCTGGTGAAGATTTTTTGTAATCATGAAATTATAATTTTGTGGTATTTTATATAAATGTCTTAATATTTCAAATAATTAACCGAAAGCTAGAGGCGACGTGTGTTTGCTTCAGACACCAGCTTACAGAATGTATGGTTGCAGAAATTACATTACGTGTGCCCATGTGTGCACATGTGTTTGTGCACTTTTTATTATTCTTTGCATGTTCTGCTGCAGTAAATGAATACAAGGCTCAGATGTGTCTGCTGCGTCCTACCGGTACTGGCTGAGCATGTTGAGAGGCGGGGGAGGATTACAGACTGTGTAAGTTTCTTGCACAGGCACTGGAAGAGACGGCCTGGTGAACATCTGCTGGTCCTGGGTCAGACTGCTGCGGAAGGCCTTACGAGTAGTGATGGCCTGCAGAGAGACTGAGAGAGACCGACAGGAAGTAAGATTGTGTTCTTAAATATTTATTAGGCCCAGGAACGGAGAGACTGCAGTCGGCATCACTCAGTGAATGGTAGTAATAAGCAGGAGGACTTACCCTCTTCTTCTTTAGGGTCCAACTGGGTGACTTTAACCTGTAAACGATCAACTCTTTCTCCAAGTGTGTTCACTCTGCTGGCAAACGCTCCCGCCTGGACAAATAATTCTCCAAACACGTCCTCTGCATATTTGCCTTCACACACAAACAAGCCAAACATCTTAATTTGAACTGATTAAATGGGCCTGTCTCACATGTCTAACAAATGTAACTGCACAGCAACACTGAGAGCACATTTGCTATGTGTCATTGGCCACTAGCACCCAGTTATGCACGATCCACACTCACTGAGGCTCCCGAGCTGCCGGATGATGTTGGCCAGGCTGATATTGGTGACACATTCCAGCTCGCTGCGGATTTTGGAAGGGATGGTCTGGCGACACACGTGCCGCGGCTCTATGTTCCTCGTCACCAAAGGCATGGTGGGGTGTGGTGGGTGGGGCTGCCCAACCCTGGTGGAGAGAGAGAAGAAGCTTGTTAGGACTAAGTATAAATATAATTGGAAACTGCAGCAATGACATGTAGTGACAAAGGTGGCTGATGGTCAATTTACGATGCCCCTATTATTTCTGCACAGTCTAACTTTGTTAAAATAGATCTTTTTGTTAACTCTACCAGCAGTGGACCAAATTTAGATTAAAAAACAAAACATGCAAGAAAAATACATGCTACGACTAAATTGGAGATATATCTTCATTTATCAGCATCCACAATAAGTGATGACAAGCATTAAATATATATATTTTACAATATCTTTGTATAGATGTCTGCTAACATACTTATGGACTGAGATTTCACTATAGTGCCAAATAAATACTCAACCCATTTTAATATATGACTTCTGATTTTAAGTGACTTACTTATAACGAACCATACAGCCGATACTGGAATTAGCTTTTGAAATGGGAAGATTTATTTGTTTATTTTAATTTTTTTCCCACTGCCTTTGTACCATAGGTGGGTTTTTGTGTTTTATTCTTTAGACTGAATGGTAGGAGGTGGCTTATTAAATATAGACTAAAAGAACGTCACGTGCTTATGAGAAGCACAAATGCACGTATCTATAAAAGACACACAAAGCCAGATACAACTAAAGCAGAAGCAAAACCATAGCTTTGCACAACTCAGCATCTAGCACATAGCAGGGTGAACCAAATTTAAAAGGTTAAAAATAAAAGAAGAACTTGCTGTGGTGGCTGTTCCCCTACCATAATGTCTACAGCAGTGCAGACATGATAAATTATACTGGAAAGATGTGTTCTAATGTCTTACACACACAGTTGTAACAGGGCAGAGTGAATAAGTTCAGACTATGACAGCTGCCTTTGGGCGCTCAGAGATTTGCAGAAACTACAGACTCTCCGGACACCAAGCACACCCTGTTGCCCATTATAGCTGCCTAATTATAAGTATTTTGTGTAACCACTGGAGGTACAGAAAGTGATGAATCATAGCTTAAATGTTACTAGGTTGGTTTTGCGTATATTAATAAATAATAAAAACATACTGAGAGAAAAGTTTACACCTTTTTTTTCCACGATTAACTTATCTGCAGCTTATCGCTCCACTATGTTCCTCTCCAGTGACAGTCATTTCTTTGAATTACTAGATTTCCAAAAGTTTTACAACTTCCGACTTGAACACTGATAAGTCATTTGAAACGTCTATATTAAATAAAAACAATATTTAAAAAAACAGTAGTGAAAGCCTTTACGCCCGTGACATTAGCTTAAAAAAGCTAAGCGTAAATTGGGATCTCGGCCTTGTCAGAGCAGGAAGTAACTTGTAGGCGCCGCTTATCTCGAAGGAACAACCAAACAACGAGTGTTTACCTCAGTCACTTTATAAAAACAACACTGCCGAAGGAGGATTTACTCACCTTTAAAACGTTCAACTTTAGGCTGTCTCTGCAGTGCTTGATAAATATTCTTTCGCAAGATTTTCTCCAGAAATGTTGAGCCGTACAGTAAACGATCGAACTAAAACAGATAGGGAAGGTCCCGGGATTGTAAACTTCTGATTGGTCAAAAGGCAGGAGTTGCTCAAAGCTGATTGGTTGGTGCACCTGTCGCCTGATTGAGCTGAGAACAGGATGTGGAAATGTCAACGTAAAAAGCGCAACTCCACCCAAACTGGTGGCAAACATCTGTCCGCAATTTTCGTAAGTGAGGGCGGAGGCAGCGCCGCATTCCAACGTGCGTTCAGCGAGTTGGAACGCGTCCGAGGAATGACTGGCATTGACCAGCATGAAGGCTTACTTCACTTAAGTTTATTGGTAGCAGAGTGTCAAGTGCATCCTTCACCTCAGCTAAGCCCATTTAAACCATTGGTACCCCAGGCTCTAACGGAGAGCAATCAACCTTGTATAAGGAAGACTAATCAAGTATGACGCAGACTCTACCTGAGGTAAGCAACATTGATAAACATGTTTATTTGAATTTTGCAATAGGAGAATCACACCTTGCTTCAATTTGTGCACTCCTTTGCCCAAAAATAAACTTGTAAAGAGGACACATACAAAGAGGACACATACAAAGTCAGTCTTAATATTAAAGATTGAATCAATATAGATACATTTCGTTTACCTGCATACTGCCTATTTTTTAAGCTTCTTTAATGCAAAATTTAGGATGTATACACCATTGTTCTTGAGGGAAAATTTGCATCCGAAGTTAAAAGTTAATTATCAAGACTTTCCAATCCTGCCAATGGTAATGGTCAATGATGCCATTCAAACATCCTTGCCTCACAGTAAAAGGGTTCCTAGTTCAAACCTTTCTGTTTGGTGTTTCTTTGTTGTCACCAGGTACTCTGGCTTTTTCATTGAGTGATTCTAAATTTTCCCTATGCATTAGTGGTTGTTTGTCTCTGTGTTGGTCCTGCAATGGACTCGTGACCTATACAGAGTTTTCCTACCAAATAGTTACTGAGACAGGTCCCAGCAATCCTGCATTTTAATAAGCAGATATAGAGGATGAATGGATGTTTATTGTCTTGGCTCTGTACCTCACCACAATTTGAAATTGTCAATATGCAACTAAATTTTACGAAAAAATTAAAGAAATTATTATATAACATAAAAGACATAATTATATAAGTATATAATGCTAAACACTGGATTTGTATCTGGTAACTGTTTGCTGAATCTCTCATGCTGTCCCAAGAAATAGTGATGACTTGGTTGGTGTAAAAGGCAACAAAAAGAATAGACCTGAAAGCCTTAGCAGTGCCGACATTAGCAACCTGTTGCAATAATTTAAAAAGTAATAGAGCAACACCAAAATGACTAAGAGACCATGTAAGAAAACAGAAATGTAGGACTGCAGAATTTGTAGCCTGTATCCCACAATATAGATGAATAATAACTTTCAATGTACAGCAAAATTAATGGAAAGAAGACACAGAAGGTAATCAAAGTGGTGTCAAAGCTTTCAGGTGTAGTTGTAACCATGTTTTAAAGCAGTCAAACTATTGTTGAACCTGTGGAAATGGTGAGACAGTAAAAGACAAAAAAGTCCCCCTTTACAGTTTTATTTAGCACCTTGAATTAAAGTAGAAAATCCATATTCAGTCACATATCAATTCATTGCTGTGCTGTACTAGCTAACCTCTCAAGAATTAAACACTGTCAACATACTTATGGATGTGATTGTATTTACTCTAACTAAACTAGAAAAGGATTTGAGCCATTGTATTATGATGCAAACATTCAGGTTGATGGAGATCTCATTGGACTCTTTTAAACATGGCCTCAACATTTTTTCCTGCTACACAACATGCAACATGGTAAAGATGCCCGATCGTAAAGCAACATTTTATATATTTACAGAAAGTACAATCATGTCAGGCTTAACAGAATTTTAGGCTCTTCAATATAAAGATTCATTGCACATAAAAAAGTAATTCGCTGTTATGAAAAGTGTGCACAAATAATTTAAATACTTTTCTGAATGTATCAAGATTCATGTCATTCAGAGTTATCACACATCGATCAGGCGTGAGTTGAATGAAAAGAGCAATAAAAGAAGTAATCCAGCATTAGATGATATTTATGAAGAGTGCATCCATTGTATGACTAAAAAAATGTTGATTTCATTATTATATATTGCGTTTCTACAAAGTTGAATTAGCAAGACTTCTTTCTGTACCATATGTGGTGAAACTATCCTGCATTATGCTGATGAACTGTAAAATGCTGATCATTTACCGTCCACTAGAGGGCGACATAACACGATAAACTGTAATGAACTTCATCTGTCTCAAGTCTCAACCTTCTCATTCTGATTATATGCCATCCACATCAGCATTGCACAACTCTGTCCGTGTTCGGGAGTGACTGTCAGTGCCGTGTGTTGGCCCAGCTGAGTGTGTACGAGCTGTGAGCATTTTCCACCGTCTGTTTCAGGACAGTGTGACCCTGTCCTGCAGAGCTGTGAACCAGCATGAGTCCAGACGCCTGAAGACCCCGAAGGACACTGTACCAAAAGCGAAGCACCTCTTCATCCGTCCCCCCAACCTCAAACCCTGCCCACTGCAGGTGCACCGTGGCAACCAAATGATGGATGTGTTGGACAGTTCCTGCCTCAATCCAGTTCTGGAAAATTCGCCACTCGGCACTTAGGAGGTCAGCATACAGGAAGTGGACCTTAAGCGAGAAAGAATCATACAGAAGAAAAATCTCATTTAGAAATGCACTCTAATGCAATCCAGATTTAATGTATTTATACTTTAAAGTATCAATAAAATGACAGATGATTGTTAAAATACCTCAGTTAAAAACAGGCACTATTTGGCTTTCACATTATTCTGTTCTTATTGGAAGAGAAAATGTATTTTTGGAACTGACTTGCTGACTGTAAATGTAAAATCAGGAAATAATCTTCATGTGCCGCCTGACATATTTCCTAAAACCAAACTAAATTGCGATAAACTGTTTACAGAGAGGACATCTTCCTCAAACTGCAGGCATGTAACTCCCTCTTGTGGCCGCTGGATATAATTGGGCCACTGTGTGATTCACTCCCTTAAAACTGTTGCCATGGCATCCAGAGATGGCGCAGAGCCCTGTTGCTATGGTAACGGCCAAGTAAAAGAGCTTTCTGGTTATGCTGGGGTGAAAAGAGTCTAAGGTGTGTTTGTTTGACAAGTGTTTCTCAAATTTCTCTGTCTCCCCTTCATGTGTGTTTGTGTGCACGTCCTGCGTGGGAGAGAGTGTGTCTCTTACAGTGCGATGTCCCAAAGCCGCCATAATATCTGCCAGTGTTTGAGAAACACTGCCCAGGTTGCCTCTTGTCTTGTGCCTGCGTCTCTTCTGAGTTCTCCACTCTAGCCACATCTTGTGCTGGATGATGCCGCTGTTACTGGTCAAACTGTTGCTAAGGTGACCGCCAGATGCATTGGAGCTGCTGGGATCAAAATTGTGGACTTGGCATCCCAGCTTTGACACAGTCCTCAGAAAGTCTGCATCTCCTCCATCCATGCTGAAGAGACAAAGAGGATCACAAAAAAGACGGGCAGGGAGGCACGAAGGTGGTTTTGAAGATTACTGCATGCATGATTAAATATGCATTGCATTGTTTATTCCAGCTGTGCCGGTGATATGAATGCACAAGCACAACCGTGCCAGAAGTGCATGAGACGTACTGTAGGGGCACACCTGAAGGAGTATGCAACACACGGTCCATCTGCAGCTGGAAGGAGCCAGTCCTCGCCGCACAGCTGCCAGTGAGTTGAAGCCACGGGGGGCTTTTCTGCCTGTGTCGGCCCTGGAGATAAGATCCTGGAGCAGTTCATCTACGTACAGACGATGGGATGGGTTAGACCATAGGTTCTCAAAGTGCGGCCCGCGGGCCAATGGCAGGCCCGCAATAACATTTCTGCCGGCCCTGCAATTAATTTACAGGTCAGTTTTAGTCTTTTAATCTAACTGTCGACTAAATTTCTTAGAAATAATGTTATTATTAGTTTTTTTCCTTTAATCCCCCAATCCATTGTTGGGTTCTTAAAGTGGCCCTCAGCTACCAAATCTTTGAGAACCTCTGGGTCAAACAAATGTTTGGGAACAGTGTTTTCTCCCAGAAAACCAAATTATGTTTTGATCAAATCAGTTTTTAAACATGTAATATATGTCACAGTAACTGGTTATCCACTTTCATTTACAGTTGATCTTTTAGTTTGCATTGAAAAGTTTCAGAATATCCCCCAAACGAGGACAATAGTCCTGCTTTAACTTTTACACGATAGCAGTTTCTCAGCACTTGATGTTGTGTAAGTCTCATCTCTTGTTTGGGAGTTTCCAGTCTGGAACTGAGCATCCTTACTGGCTCCAGATTTGGCAGGATTCTGCTGCCAGTTTATTGACAGCGCCTGACTGATCATATTACTGCAATGTTAACCCCCACGCTAGTCTGCAGTTGTAGGAGTGAAGTAGTTTGTGAGAGTGAAGAAAAATACGTTTTTTTTTTATTGATTGCTGTGAAGATCAAACTCTTGGCAACATAAACTTGGAGTCCTTTTTGTGTTGCAGTGTAGCCTGAAACTCTCAGGGAAGCAGTTTTGTATATGCTTATTTATCTGTCTTAAAAAAGTGTTTAAACTATGTGGCTGGATCTCCTGAAGGGATGAGAAATCTGAGCAGAATTAACAGATGATTAGGAAAAGAGTAGAAAAATACATTTCAGCCACCATCTAATGAAACTTACAGAAGCTCTTTTATTAAAGGAGCTATACCTGATATTATTTTAATCTTTTAATCTAAAAATTAGCCACTGTTTAAAAACTGATTTGATCAAAACATAATGCCCTGGACTCATACATATGCACAATCAATGAGTCATTCATTTTTTTGGACTTACCCATTTTACCACATAGTATACTGTGTAGAAACCACTGTCTTAGAAAGATTAAAATAATACCAGGTATAGCTCCTTTAACCTTTCATCCATATAACAAAGATTCAAATGTATTCATCCGGTTTTTATGTATGCAATTTGTTTTTATTGTGTAAAGCCCTTTGTGTTACCGATTGCATGTAAAGCCCTTTATAAATAAAGTCTGATTGGATTTGTTTTGAAAAGATACATTTTGGTTGAGTTGCTTACTTGTTTCCAGCCTGTTATGACTGGTAGGTATATGCCAGGATTTCAGGGCAAACAGTGCTCCCCAGACCTTCTACAACTTTATATTTGATCTAATCTCACATTTTAATCTTGTCCTTATGAATGATTTTTGTGAAGTGTCAACTTTGTAAACTACACTTTTGTTACACTATTTTGCAGACATTGAATTTAAAAAATCCAAAACTGCATATAGACACTCAATGGCAGCTCCTTGGAGGGGTTTTGTAGACGGTGCTCTGTGCAGCCTACCTGCAGCCTTGTGATGAACATGATGATACGAGTCAGCTCTGCTGTGAAGGACGGCTTGTCTGCCGCCCACTCCTGCATCTCAATCGCTCTGGGTCCCACCTAGGAGCATGCATAGGTACTATATATCAATATATAGATGCTACAGTGTCAAAAAAAAGCCAGCATGTCTATGGGAATTTGAAAAGGGATTGAATAATGCATCAGAATGGCAGTAAGTGAGGTGTGAGAGCTGAGGAGGCAGGTCACAGCCTCTGACCTCAGGGCTGCTGGTATTTGCCCGAGGCTCCTCATACAGACACACTCAGTCAAACCCCTTTCTCCACTCCTAACAATGAACCTTGTGGTCACCATGGCAACCTCTCTGGAGTAGGAGGGATAAACTAGAATGAGTCAGAGAGTTTGGCCTTAGGCAGGAAAAAAGTGAGAGAATGAGTGCAGAGTGAAATGTGTGAGATGAGGAGCGAGGGGTGGAGGGGTTTGGGGTAAAGAGGGGACACACGCAGCTACACACAGACGGAGGCTGAAGCACTGTGCAACGGAGGGCGCAGACAGCTGACACTGAGCTCTGATCTGGGGTCAGTGCAGAGCGTGGCCCCTTGCCCTTGCCTGCTCTACCACGTCGGTAATAATTTACAGAGCTGTGCACAAACTAGCCAAACATATAGTGGAATAGGACACCGATGCAGCAGGGTGTCTTTGTTGTTTGCTTGTTTGTTTTCAGCAGTAAAGCAGGTACAGTCTAGTAAGTGGCACAGTTCTTTAATTGCATCAATGAAATTTGAAACAGTGAGCTCCTGGTAATCATAGTCTGTAAAAGGCTTGTGACTTGTCCCAGCAAACACCAAAATACTCTAAACACTTTGTGCTGGTTTGTTTTGAATTTCCAGTTATTTACAAGCAGAAGTTGCATCACTAATTTATGTCTCTTCATGGCCACTTGAAGTCTCCTTTTAGTCATTTATACCATAGAACTCTAGCAAATCTGTTGATTTTTGTCATTTTTCTAATATTTTACATCTCTACTGGTCAGTCAGTCTTGAGGGTGATTTTGCATCTCTACGGGGTCATCTTGATGCTTTGTCACACAGAAACTTTGCATAGACACCTCACTGGAAGAAAGCATCTCATTTTTGTTTGTTTTATCTATCTCTTGGTCAAAGGACTTCTTGTTTATATAGCATTAAATAATCCTGAGAGCCCAGACTCTTCAGGTCCTCTGAGAATGTTTTACACAGCAAAGCCCATTTCAGGCTTGATAAAACTACCAGATCATCTAAATTAAGGACCAAGATCACTTTCTAGGACATTATATACGATTACAAAATAGAAAACCTTTTAAAAAAGTTTAATGCTAATTAAAAAAAATACACACAATAATCCATATCAGTATTTGTCTTAGATTGCAAATTTTTTATAC